>BMAT01004693.1:64986-89823 GCA_019649035.1 Elysia marginata
AATCTTAACTTTGAAAAACAAAACAAAAAATATTTTCCGTCTGCATTCGACACAATTAGTGTGTGTTCTATAATCCCATGTATAAACAGAGAAAAGAAAAGGGGAGAACACTGTACCCTGTGGGGCCCCTGTGCATGTTGTGACTGTCTGTGAAACAATATCTGAGTTCAAACGAACCCTTTGAGGCCTGTCAGTTAAATAATCTAAAATCCATAATATTATTGAAGGTGACATTTTATATTTTATAAGTTTTTCACATAAGAGGTGTGGTTGTATCGTGTTGAATGCACTAGAAAAGTAAAAAAACATTAATCTTACACTGGACCCTCTTTTCTCATGATGGCATAATACATTATTTAGAACATGAAGCAGGGCATCATCAGCACACCGGTTAGCCATGTAGGCGAATTGAAACGGGTCCAAAAATACAAAAAGTATATTTTTAGAGTGTTTAATTATACATTTCTCAAAGACTTTCATAATGCAAGAGGTCAAGGCAATAGGTCGAAGGTCGTTCATACATGCTATATTACATTTTTTAGGCACAGGTACAATTATTGAGGTTTTCCATAATGGTGGCATTTTGCACTGTGACAGAGACATATTGAAAATGGTGCAAAGTATTTTATGCAGCGAACCAGCACAACATTTAAGAATATTTGGGCTTATATAGTCAGGCCCTGCTGATTTGGAGGAGTTTAATTTCTTTAGAGTACACAGGACCTGGTATTCTTCAATATACAATCGCTCTGACTCAGTCACCATTCTTTCATTCAGGTCATTCTTCATTTGCTCTCTCTTTCCCCTAAAGTCATGACAGTCAAAACGTAGTCTATAGTAATGTTATGATTTATTGTGTTCTTGCTTTTTTTAAGCTCGCTCATAAGATTTATCCCATCCCAAACTCCCTTTATATCACTTTCCGCTAATTTCTTCTCTATTTTTTGCCTATACTCTTTCTTTCCCTTTCTTATGGTATAATTTAATTCTTTTTGGGCTTCTTTTATCATATTAGCATTTTTATCTTTAAAAGCTAACTTCTTTTTATTAATTGCATGTTTAATATCTTTAGTAACCCATGGTTTGTTATTGGGATAGAGTTTGATAGTTTTACATGGTACAACACAGTCAATACAGAACTTGATGTAGGCACAGACTGTGTCAAGCCAGCTCTGACACCGTGAAAGAAAAAAAATATTTTTTTTTTAATGCAGCCACTTGGTCAATTTTGGTTGATTCCAAATTAATCATGTGTCGGTCCGAAGCCCCTTGAATGCAGACGGAAAATAAATTTTTTGAAAAGTTGATGTTTTCAATATCACATTATCAAAAACTGTTAGAAAGAATGATATCACCGTGAAAGAAAAAAAATATTTTAATGCAGCCACTTGGTTAATTTTGGTTGATTCCAAATTAATCATGTGTCGGTCCGAAGCCCCTCGAATGCAGACGGAAAATATATTTTTTTAATTTTTAAAGTTAAGATTTAAAAAAAAACTTCCATCTACAGGTAATTTCTGTAAATACTCTGTTCCTTTCAGCATGTTTTTACCTCATTCCCTTTTTTGTTTGCTTCATTTGTAAAGTTTTGTTTGGTTAAATTATTAAGACCGATATGCCCTATCTTAGAAAAAAACAGTCAGAGGTAAAAAATTTTTTTTGCAACTGTAAGAAAAAAAAATTTCACATTATACAAGTCAATCATCTTTACTTCTACTTTTCAAACTGATAATTTTGAGTCAAATGGATAAAGAAAAAAAATCTCATTTTAGAACATTTTGTTTCTGTTTCCCGTTCTTTTGAACGGGTCTGCCAGCTTGTCTACGATATTTTGTTTGATTTTTATAAATTCGGCTAATAAAGATTTTGAAACCAAACCTATCTACAAACCTAGATCTTGATGTTCTGCAACAGCATGAAAATTTTCAGAAGAATCCGTGCAGCCGTTTTCAAATCCATAGAGTTCAAAGTTTGAAAGTACGGTTTTATATATAGAGATTTAGTTTTATAATTTATATAAGCTAAGCCAAAAAGGCGGTATTTAAGCCCCCGTTGCTTACCTACTGACCATAATACAATTAGTCTGTAAATAACTGACTAGTAGTAAGCAGGCAACTCATTAATCACAGTGAGGCGACGTTTGCTAATCCAGTTCTAAACTTGCGGACCGACAGAGAGAGAGAGAGAGAGAGAGAGAGAGAGAGAGAGAGAGAGCCTGAACTTAGGTCCGGGATATAGGTCCATATTATAAAAAAGGAGTAGCGTCTTTTTAACCCGGTCATGCACACATTCCCCTCTTTCTGTTGCCTTGGCGATTTTTATCACTGCGTAGTTTTGTCCCCCTAAAAGTCACTACATCACTCTTTCTTTCTTTCATGATAAATATCCGTTTTATCTTCACTTACTTTGTTTTATCCTTCATTTTGAGTTTATTGGTGGGTTTTGCACCATATATAGCGGCAGATGAAAAAATTCCACATATCAGGGTGCAGGAAAAGGAAAAAAAATAAAAGTTATGGTGTGTTAAACTAAATAAATATACAGAAATATCTGCGTTTACCTCTTGTCTTCAGATTATCCTGTATTGAAAGAGTAGAAAACGTACATCAAATTCACATTTAGAAAACAATGGCGATGCAGGCCTATGATTTTAAGATCCCTAGTATTAGCACTTTATTGGTGACTGTCAAAAAGACCAATCTATCACCTTTGAAAAGACCACAGAAATTTTACTACGACAAATTTTTCTAAGCTACATTAGCGAGAAAACTTAGTATTTAGGGCTTTGAAATAGAATAGCATACTCTTTAGGCTTTAACTAGAGCTATCTTTAAAAACAATAAGTCCACCTTCTCTGTCTTTGGATTTAAGACTCCAGTGAAGCTCAGATTGTTAACAAAGGACCGTATACAACGCCAGATTGATTTGTCCATAATGAAAAAAATTCAATAAACATCTCCTCTCTTTGCAACAGTTTGACCACACTCTTTTAACCTGTGGTCTCGACACTTAAAGAGATAAAAGAAGCTTTATCACCTATCTTCTATAAACTACATAAATATCGCAAACTAAACGATAGTTTGTCGACGTGTCTTGGTAAGTCCCAAGCTTACAAAAAATTGTTTTATTTGAATATAAAGACAGTCAAGCTTTGTTTGTTTGAACATTTGAATCATCATAAACGCTTAAACTTTTTTGTAATCTCATAACACCAATATCTTGTCATTTGAAATTAAAAATAAAAGGCAAGACCACAGACTGCAACTATTACAGGCCTACTTGTGTCTGCCAATGTGCCAAGCTCATATATTATGCATACGTAGGTAGAATTACGAGGAGGTGCGCTGTCAACAATGAGCTCTATTAGTTACGTGCAGTCCTAGTTATGTACAAGGATTACAACTGGTCAAAGACTACCCGAGTCAAGAGTCAGATTACAAAACCTTCTCTGAACTAAACTCTAGATTTTCTGTTCGCCTACATGGAAATAAAGACGCCTTTCTGAATTTGTTGATACCTGGTTGGCTCCCATCGACGTACCAAGATCCATCCGCATTACAGTCTGCAGGTGATGTCTTAACAGTTTTTGCAGAGGTTCTGGAGTTTGAACCACCGGAAACTGGGGAGACTAAGACCACTTTTTTAACAACCGCATATCATATATTTTCACATTATGAACCTATGATATTTAACAATGTTTCCACACTGGAGGAAAGATAAAATCTACCTTTTCTACAGTGTACTAATTTTTGCACTGTAGAACTATATTTTCTTTAATGAGGTGGAATTTTAGTACGTAATCTTAGCCACCCGGGCATGGGGTGAGACCAGCCCCTTGCATCATAGTTAAACAAAGCACCTGATTTTAGTAAGCCACTTACTGGGGTGACTAAGACCACCAAAAAATTGAATTAAACTTTGTTTTCCTCGTTATTTGCTTCAGGTTTTGTATTTTCAACAGATGTGACCAGGGTGACTAGGACCACCTTTTTTATTTGATTGTAAGGCACTGAGAACAACCACCTTGTATCAAATTTAATGACTTCCGCATCATGTATGACACATGTTATTTTTCTCATTTACATAATTATTATATTTTATGGTTCAAACACATTTGAAACGTCGGTTACATAATGATTCAATCAAAAGGCAATAACCTGGGTACTGGTCAGCCCGGTTTACGGGTAGTAATCCTCTCGACAATGACAACTAAACCGACATCAAAAGAAAGTTTTGTAACTCGTAGTTTAGTGGTAAAGTTAGATAACAATACTTAAAAATACAAAGACAGCTGCCAAATGTAACAATCGTTTTGCAATTAATAATGATGAAATATGCATATATTTATAAATGGCATTTTTACCTCGACCTGCAACCGGTCGCTATCTCAGTCCGTTCGGAGGTTTTGTTCAATTCAAGTTGCTTAAGTATTTGTCTGATACGCTGCGCATTTTGCATGTACGAAATCAGTAATCAACAGTGGTCTGTCCATTCCTGGCCTAAGAAAGCTTTTCGGCACTCAATCACTTTCTCAGAAGGATATTGTCGTTGTAGAACAAAATTTAAACCTTTCAAGTTTCTTGAAATGTTAGCCATCAATATTAAGTTGTTGAAAGGGAGGAACTGTCGTAGGTGTGAATGTGTGTAAGACATCTTTATAAATGTTGTGAGATTGCTTCTTAGACAAAAAAACAGAAACTTTTTGACTGCTGAAAGCAAAGGAAGACGTATTACACCGCGAAAACATGCAAGAATGTGGAAAATATATTGAGACTAGCAAATGATTATTTTCATTGCCACCTCTTTGTAAATCTTTCTCCTATACTTAAACGACTGTGGTAAAAATGTTGTTTCTTATAATGGCGGCAATATATGTAAAGGTAAGCGCCTTTTCATAACTTTTATTGACACAGCATCGTTTGAATTGAATTTTATTTCTTCTTCAAACAGATACTAAATGTCTCGCCTGTTACATAATACTCGCTTTATGGGGAACTTCTCAACACTTATTCCCTCAAGGTTAGAATTTTTTCATATTTTTACTTACAATTATGAATAAATTTTCGAAGACGTTAGATTTTTCAATGACCATAAAAAGAAATTAAATATCGAATACACATTTCACGGCTAAATTCGCAAAGCCTTCACCCATGTTAACTCATTTCATTGCTCCCTGATAATTACTTCGTTAAAAAAAGAAAAGAAAAACAACTTTGATATGCCTTATATAACAACATATCTTTAACAATAACAAGATTTGTCTTCCATTGCAGCCATGCACTTCTCCCAAACATTTCGAAAATTTCACAAATATGAAATTTCATTGAGATTATTAAGTTAAAAGATAAAACATACTTCAAATAGATATAGATTTAAATGAATCTTTTGCTCTAAACATGTGGCTCGCTATATTAGATCTAGAATTAAGGCTGATAATTCACGCCCACTTAAAAAACAGAGAAAGACAGATAAGGTTTTAAGTCTAATTTTATTTTCTATTTGTAAACTTTCACCATTTGTTTCACACCTACTGAACTGGAAATGAAAATTGTTATTATAAATTTTGAACAAATTCGCTTAGCCTCGACACTAAATTACACCTCTACATGCTCAGGAACTCTTGCCCAGAAACTGGTACTTGGTTTCGCCGTTAACGGTAACTTATCTTGGCAGTATGAATGTGGCCTGACTACTTTTCTAGCGTACAACTTATTACAGGAGATAGATAAAGCGTATCAAGTTTTGCCCGAGTCTTGGACCTCCAGGGAATGAGTGAATGATCGCTTTGGTTTGTTCCTCTGGTCTAAAACTTCAATGAATGCCATGCATTGTGCTCGTGTAAGACAGAAATACCTCGTGTTCAGAGCGAACCAGTTGGAAGTTGGAAGGTTCTTTCTTGAGAAAACGCCGTTTTAAAGGTCTATCTTTCTTATTTTTCTCTAGTTTTTTTTTAAGCATTAAAATTGTAATATCTTTCCTCAAAATATTGATAACTTTTTGAAATTATAACGTTTGGAAGCTTAGAGAAGTTTTACATTCAAAACAGCAACGCCCTTGAAAGGTGTACAATGGGACATCCAACTCATTCAGCCCAGACGCAAGAACTTCATAATTCCATAGATTAGTCCTTGCAAAGGTAAGCCTATCGCGATCGAACTTTCGCCATGCACCCAATTAACAAACTTCGTGTTCACGGGTCGTGTAAAAAAATTATTATACTATGAACTGTGCAGTCACTGCATTTAAAGACAAATACCATCTTCTTTTAATGACGAATCCCATATCAGTTTAAAGACGAATACCAAAATGATAAAAAGAAACGTTTTCAATTCCTTTTTGTGGAACTTAAGAATTGGTACGAGACAGAGGAACTTTATCTACAGATATACCATATGTTCAACGTAGTCGTGAGAAGTTCTAAAGCATATGGGAAATCGCACGAAATACGCTTACGATTGAGCTTTTGATTTTCACCAACTGAAAAATATTGCCTCCTTAAAGAAGAAAAAAGAAAGCTTAAAGAAACAGAGAGAAACCAAAAAGAGAAGAGAAACAGAGCAAGGCGGAGAGATATAGCAAGAGAGACAGAGACACAAAGACAGAGAGGAATCTCTAAATCGTGGAGCATCTAAGCCTTTTTCAAACTTTAAAACCCGTTATCCAAATGACAGTCATTGAGTAACAAACTAGGTCGACATAGAATATCATGATAACAAAAAAAAAATATGTAACAAAAAGGAACGTACACCAGTTTGACCTACATTATAAATAAAGATCGTAGATTCTTATCAACTGGCCAAGACCATACTTTCGCGCAAAGATAATAAAAAAAAGAAAACGACATGTAGAAAAATGTGGAGAGTCGCATTTGCGTAAGCCATACGGTACTAACAGTTCATTATCTAAGCCCTAGCATTAACTTTATCAGCGCCCGCGACAATACTACAGAACATACAATTTCATTATCGCTGTAACCTTCTCGGATTCGTTCTTCAGCACAGAGCAAATCCAAAACCAAAGCTTAACAACTGCTTGTTTTAGTTGATAAAGGAAACTATAGTTAAATCTATGTTATTCTAACTCCCGGAATATACAAATCTAAAATAAATTTTTTTGATGAACGATCAAAAGCGCACTGGAATCAACAGAAATTTCAACTTATTTACATAAAAAGGGGAGGAGTTGTGATACAGCCGAAGCTGTTATACATCTTCATTAAAAAAACTTATAGAGATAACGCTCTTCTACTTTTAACTATCAAAAGACAGTTGGAGGTAAGTTTTTTTTTTTGCACTTAAAATGCATCATCTGCTTATAGCCTGTACTTTTGAAAATAGGAGTTTACAAGTGGTCTGCTTGTATAACCACAAAATGTGTGAAACCAACCACCGATGAGGATAATGAGATGATAAAGTTTCGCAATTTTCATAAAAGAAATTTGTTATTTGTGGCAAAAACAGTTTTATGTACCTATCGGCAGGAGTTTGATAAAAATGCCATTTCCAGCTGCACCCAAGTAGGTGAAGATTCTACTTAAGATTAACTTTATCCATGTTTTTTACAAGTGAAAATAAAACATGTACACAGATCATCTCTAGTTATACCCGTATGATTATCTTCAGTAAGACGTTAGGCCTATAACAACATGGAAAAGAGCAGATCAGCTGCATCCGTACTTTTGTATGATCGATTAATCGTAACTGAAAACAATAAAATGATTTTTCGTTACTAGTATGGAGAAACAATTTTTTTTATAAAAAACAACAACTTTCCCTTCACTACATAATGAAAGAAACCTGCAAACTTGTAAATGAGCAATGCATATCATTTCATTTTTTATTCAGTTGTTTATCCTATCTTGCTTGGTCCAATTTGAAGTAGCTAAAATTGGGTGCAATCGCTTACTCCATAACTATTTATCTAAGCATATCGTTTAGATAAATTTGTATCGTACCTAACATGAATGTTTTAGTAAAATGCGTATCCACATAATATTGTGTACCAATATCTTGATTTCTTTCAAACTGCGATTGTTAGACAGCACATGGTCATCTCTTGCATAACCCAAACACCGAGCTTCACAGTCTACCAGTAATTTGTATATGTTATTTTTTTTGTTCAAATTTTAATATTTAACAAGCTTAAGTATTTTTGCAAAAAGCGGTAGTGCTGTAAGAATAATTACATCTTTCATGAATATCTGCAAGTGCTTAAAAGAAAAATGCAAGAAAAATCATTTCATGACATTATCGGAAAAAAACTATTAATCAGTTGTAAGAGTCATTAGAAGCAAAACTTTGTATGTAATTAGGCAGCATTGTCAGTCTGAATTTGTAATTCAATCTCTCAATGCCTGCCTGGTGTTTCCTTGTTCAATGCCATCAACTACGTCTCACCCACCCTCTCTCTCTTGTTATGTTCATACGCCTTCACAAGGAAGCTAGATCTATTATATATATATAAAAAACTCCCTGCTACTGAATGTAGACAACTGACTTTGCAGTAAGTAGTGAACACCTGTCTGTTGCCACACGTACAACATAATTATTTCACCTAATATTGCTTCTCTAATATTCAGTCTTTTATGCTAGAAAGAAAAAAAAAACTGTTGCTTTGAACGCTTCATTGTGTTGAATAATAATGATATTGAACATTTCTCAACAGTAACCAGGACAGCATTTTCCAGATGGCACATCCCATCGGCGAGAAAAAAGATGGAAGTCAAAACTCGATGGAATTGACATCTTTGCAAGAGGAGGCAACAGAGATACACATGACTAACGCTCACATGGAAGAAAGGAATGGAAAAGTAGCCAAAGAGAGCTCACCCGACCAGGATATCCTGTACGGCGTGACTGACAACCCACCTTGGCCTCTAACAATATTGCTAGGCTTCCAGGTATTGGTACTGGTGCTCCTACAGGAATTAGGATATAGAAGCTAGAACAAATCTTCACGATTACAGCATTTTCCAAAACAGGAGAAGTTGAAGTGGATGTTTTTATGAGAACTGTTGAAATAGACAGAGAGGGAGATTGATTGAAGGGTATTTTTACAAGCCCAATTCCACTTCAAAGGTGCTCTCAGGGCTTGGGTCCCAATGACAATTTACGGGCTGCCACCCAGAGACTAGCGGGGATACCATGACTTAGCCTCAGCCGGTCACATTATACTGGCACCGACCCAACCAGTAGGGGCCTGGACTGTGCTCGGCTGTGTTTCGAACCCGCGACCTCTTGGCCACGGAGCGAGGCCACTACCAACTGAGCTATCTAGGCCCCGAGAGGGAGAGAGAGAAGAGAGAAGATAAATATAAAATTAGGAAAGAAAGAAATAGATAGATAAATGGATAAGTAGATTAGTTAGGTAGATAGACATATATCTTCGTGATAGTAATCATAATCTAAAATAATGCTAAGTTTATTTATTAGAAGATCATGCTTCTCTCAATGTCATGCCTCCGTTCATACCTTACTGTAACGCCCACAGAAAAATTTGATACATCCTTTGTGAGTGGGGGTGGGGGGTAACGATGAGCAAATTAATTACATATTTTGTTTCAAGTTTATTACTTTACATTACTGAGTAAAATGATATCAAAACTCACAATTACATTTTTGGACAAAAAATGGCTCAACACAGCCGATTTTAATTACTACAAGTTACAGCAAAGCAGTCTCAAGACACTTCGGTTATACCCATTATATTGAATGCAAATAGGTACCACAGGTCATTTTGGTTAACTGTATTGCAAAGGTCTTTAACTACTATTTCGGACAAACACCTTAATAACATTATATTATCCTTCAAATGCTCTATTAATAGCATCAGTTAGGCTTAAAAGAAGTTAAAAAACAAAGGTAAACGGTTTTCAATTATTCATAGTAATTTCACTTGATAAATAACCTAAAACGACCGTTCAACATTTGTTTTCTTAAATCTTCCTAATACATATCTCACGCATAAAGTCTGCCAATTTCCCCATTATTTGCATTCCTTGTTGTGTTTCTCAACAGAAAGTAAAAACGCAGTTTATGGAAAAGTCACATTTCAAAACTTGGCAAAGTTTGAATTGTTAACTTCAACATCAAGGAAGTTACGATACGTAAAGCAAACTCACAAGAACTAATATATAAGTTGCCCTGTGAGCAAGTCAAACGAAT
This sequence comes from Elysia marginata, assembly GCA_019649035.1. Taxonomy (NCBI): domain Eukaryota; kingdom Metazoa; phylum Mollusca; class Gastropoda; family Plakobranchidae; genus Elysia; species Elysia marginata. Next base: position 75,150 of record BMAT01004693.1, read on the forward strand.
AGATTTGATTTTTTTACTGTAGAATGAAAACCAGCGTAAGTTTTCAATATCTGAGAGATCAAATGTGAAAAAAAATCAAAGAGCTGCAGCTGAATTTTAAAAAAATCGATAAATAAGTCTCCTACAATATTGACTCAACCTTCTGATCTTAGTTTAACACCTTTCTTCTGAAACGAAAAAGCAGACTCGTTCTGGGAAAACTTTGCTGAAATATATAGATTGAAAGCTTGGAACAAAATGTTTTTTATGTTGACAAAATAGCAAAAAAAGCGAATAAAAGAAAAAAAAAACAAATCAAGCGTCAAGACACATTCGAGGTCTTAACACATCCGACAAATACAATTATAGCTACACACTATTCTCATGCAGTAGAGAGCCTAGCAAAAAAAAAAAATAACAAAAAAAAAAAAATCAGATTTTCCACCTCTCCCCAGCTTGTCACCTTCTTCTTCATACTATTAGTATTATTCAATATATGTGCTACCATTTTTAGCTTCCGCGCAAAACCGTCAACAAGAAATAAGCATTAAAAATTGACCTCAGAACATCAACCTCATAGTTCTTTGTCGTGGAACCAAAGCCTTCATAGCTGCTTTGCTTTAACTCTGTGCGACCAGAAAATACTTGAACTTCTTTACAAATTTCTTATCTAACCGATCTTTCTGAACAGGTTTCGCCAAGACAGCAGATAAAACTTTACTTTTCAAGTGTTAGTACTTCTCAAGATAACCAAAGCTGCATCAATGTAATATTAATTTGAGGCGCATGCATGTCTTTTGTCCGTCCCGGTAATAAAGAATAACGACTTTTCATTATGAAAATACGATACTTTACTCTAAGTAAATGCAATTGAACAAATAGGAAATCTCGATGACCTACCATCATCGGCGAGGATGACGACTTTTATAATTATCCTTATTTCTAATTTTCTTAAGGCCCTTTCCTCACTGCGGCGAAACCGTCCCGAGACAGTTTTGTACTGCCCTGCGACAAAATATATCTGCACAGAATAGTTACCGCACTGCGACAGGACTGTCCCAGGACAAGCTGCACCTGAGATGCGCGCGATTGTTTAATGAAATAAAAAAAGGATAAAAACGTAATATCTAGACTCTACCCAATTGGAATTCCCTCCCTCCCCCCTCTCTCTCCTCCTCTCTCTTTCTCTCTCGATATAAAAAGTAACTTACTCCAAATTATATATATCTTTCTTAATATTTAAAATTTTTTGTTGATATCTCAAGCACAATGAGGCAATTTACATACATCATACTAATAGAAATATCTCTCGATATGAAAAGTAAATTACTCTTATAGTTATGTATCTGTCTTGATATCTTTAGATTTTTCTCAACAACCTTATGCATGAAATAACAAAAAACTTCAAGAAGTTATTCGTATACATTAAAGACAGTGTTGCTCTTTAATGAGATAAAAGACCGCAGAAAAGAAAACAGTAGTTTGCAGAATCCAGAGCCTAGAATTGTACCTTGGTGACAAGTGGTGCCATCAAGTCGCAAAGGGGCATGCTTCTCTGTATTTCAACTATCACAGATGAAAAGCGCGTGAGACTGCGATGCGACAGTCGCGTCCCATCGAATCTGTAGCAAATCACAACTGCTTAGGACACAATGCAACAAGACTGTCCTGTCCCACGATGAACAGGCCAAACAGACACCAACTGACATCACAAAACTTGATAGATCGCCCCACCTTATTTCCATGCCGCGGTGTACTAGGTCTCCCATTTCATCTATGACATGTCACTAGTAACTTTATCCCAAAACAGGTGATGGTTGATGAGACACTTCGCTCCAGGGTCAACACAATGATGCTCACACAGGAATAGGTTTTATTAATGGGTTGAATTGAACTCCTAGTTTTATAATGTAGCGTCGGAAATTTTTAATATTCAATTTTCTTGTCCCTTCAGCATTATCTTACTTCGTTCGGGTCTACGCTGAGCGTGCCTCTAGTGTTGGCAGGTCCCTTGTGTATGGCTGGCGACAAGGTGGCTGTTGGAGAACTCATCGCTACAACTTTCTTCATGTCTGGTATCTCCACGCTCCTGCAGGCCAGCATTGGAATCAGGTACGTCATGGTGACCCTTTGCAACGCAACGGTAAAAAACATCGCGACTGTTAGTTTTACTGAAAAACTAAGCATATTCATTGTATCATCCTATACAACTGTGTCAGCTTACAAATTAGCGTGTTAATTTTATTACTCGCTGACTGAAAAAAATTCTATCCACATTATCATTATGATACTTATCTGAGAATTTTACCTTCGATACTATTCTTACAATGCTACTGATGACGCTTGTCGTAATGAATAGATGGAACACTGAGAGTATGTGATATTAATAACTCCTTTTGGGCTGACATTCTTGCCCACAACTTGATTTGAAATGATCGTACTTATATTATGCTCTATATCTAAAAATAATCTAAAATAATATTCTAGCAGCCTTGACAACAGAAAACGCCTTGTTCAAAATCTCTGTCTACGTTGTATGGCACACTATGGGATGACCTGCAAACCATGGAGTCCGCCATCTTCCTCTACCTGCTGACTTAATACGACGCTTAAGTTAAAGAATAAAACCAAACTAAGATAAAAGCTCTGATAAGTCTTCTCTAGAATTCATTACTAATTTTGTATAAAATTTAATTGCTAATACGTACCGAACCGCCACATGTGTAAAACATTTTAAAATGTGTTCCTTATCTGTCAACAACAAACAAGGCTGCCTATTATTCAAGGAGCAACGTTCTCGTTTCTTGCCCCAACTGCCGCCATCTTGAATCTGCCGCGATGGACTTGTTCTCAGAACACCAGCACAGGTTAGTGGATCACTTGCTGCCTCAGGTTTTTAGAAGTTATCAGGTCTAGGTGAACCAAGGTCAATGTTTTATTATAATAGCAACGTTTAAACATAAACCACATCTTGCCTTTTTGTTTGTAATTTGGTGTCTATTAACACGGTTAAATGTAGACTAGATAGTTCTTTTTTCTAGGTTGAAGAAATCTCTCAGAAATACTTTGGAGTTGACGTAATGCAGCTAAAAGAATGTTTTATGAAATATAATTGGCCGTTGCTAACACAATTGAAATAAAATATTTACTGATTATGGTAAATGAGGTTTTGGTAAGGTAAGAAACATGTCAAGAAAATCAAGATTTATTAAATTGACGAGTCATCGCGTATTTTTGGAGCTATAAATATTGATCATTAGAGGCAAAGAGATATATAAGAAAAAAATGAGTAAAACAGATGCGTTAGTTTTTTAAAGTTGTATCTACCGCTGCTTGTATTTTGTTATTCTTGATACAGGGCGGCTCAAGTTTGAAGTTTCGACAAAATCCCCTTCATCTTTTTTGGGTGTGATCCGACCCTTTTTACAAATCCCTTGACGACCATTGAAGATTTTCTCTTTTGCATTGATCTATTTTTTATAGCTACACTTGTGCCATAGTTTACAAAGTACAGCAACATGACATAAAAGGGGCCCAAATCCTGAAGCAGTTCTATACCGAAAACAATTCGAAGAATACAATATGCAAACGGAAATTTTCATATTTATGACGATGGGATGATAGTTTTTTAGCTGTGTTCTATCTACTATGGATACTTCTTTTGCTATGGTATGTCCATGTCTTTTCAAACCTTCGAAGTAAATTAAGCACTGAATAACGAATGAACAATATTGCGGAAATTTGATAACAACACGGTAGAAGAATAACCTCTTAACAAAACAAATAGGCTGCATTGGAGTCCAGTAAGAAAACTTGAAGTACTTTGTAGATCTATGAAATCTGGTCGTGTCTAAGCCTGGTCGTGTTCATTAAGGAGTAGGTGGATGCATTAGTAGATCCTTTAATTTGAAATTGCAAAAAATCTAGTGGATGCTTCAGTTAATTGTGCACACATGTGCGCACTGTACTGTTTCTCTGTATTCCTATGTTCCTTAAATAATCGAGGAAATTGTAAAGCCTTGTGTTTTGCTTTTGTTATCCTAGAAAATCTGCTTCAGAACGGGTTAGAGTTACCAGTTACCTTTTGATGGTATAAAAGCATAAACTACATTATTCTCAGAACTGTTTGGTCTGAACGAAACAGAGAACCTTCTCTACAATCAATCACTGAGTGAGGTACAGGAGGACTCAAATTGGCAGACACGGATGCGAGAGGTAATGCAATTAAAAGAAATGCAAACTTGTAATTTTTCACATGCCTACTCTTTTACGAGAGCAGAGATCGTACAGAATTAGTAAAAAACCGCCATAGACAAACTAATAAAGTTAACAGAATATTGATCTCTACGATAGGTAGATATTGGAAGGCAGCGAGAACCAATAGGGAGAAATCAAAAGATAGCTCGATCAAAAACACATTATAAGGGTTTTGTAGCCAAATAGAATTCGATGCTTGACCAAGGTGAAAACTTGAAAAATTTAAGCCATCTTCAAGTTTTTTGTGTTAATGAATTTGTGCCGCAAAAGGGGGAGCATTCTTATAATTTCTAACCCACCGATAAAGGAGAACGTCTATATTTCAATATTTTTCGAGTCGCATTAAAAGCACTGGCAACACTTATTTCATTATTAAAATGATTACGTGCACAACGACCAGAGTTTTTAAAGCGGTACTTTATAAACTGAGCACACACGGTTGTTATCAAAGAAAGCTAGACCCATAAAAGTAAAACCTTTGCAGCTTTTGACTTCGTCTAATAAAACTTTCCACAACTTTTGTAAATCAAAACAGCCATCACAAGCACAGTTTCAGTCTTAGCTCACATGAATGTTTGAAACTTCCACTTATTTTTTTGTTTTATGTCCATACAACTTTGATAAAAGATTAGAATTCTTTGTTGTCGTTTTCAACATTCACCCCCCTGAAACAAACACAAACTCCCTCATATTAGTAAAGTTTTAAATTGTATGTAATATGCAATAAATTACAAAGAAAAGCATCATCCAAGAGAGATTACATATGCAGGTGTTGCAGACTTTTTCAATGGACTTTATCAAAAGAGAGGGGGTACTAAAAATCAACGGGAAGCATAGACTCTTCTTCAATGTGGACAAGACAAACTTCACGACGTTGTCAAGGAATACCAAGGACTGGACAGAAACTAAAAAATACTATCTCTCATTGGAGACAAACAAGACGTAAGAAGAAAGCAAAAACTTTTCACAGAGATGCACTACATTTGGACAGAAAGTGACAAAATAGAGACATAAAACTACGGGACATTGTTAAATAGAACCCTATATATAATTTTGGCAATGGGCACTTACACAAACTAAAGATAATACATAAGACGCATTTCATCGAAAACAACTCAAACATGTTGTCAAAGTTAAATGCACAGTAAAGATACCAAACCATTCACTTTACAAAACCACTGTGAAAAATTTCGACCAATAAATTTATGGAGGTACAATTTGTTTGTAAAGGTGGACGGTATTTTTGAAGGCCGATCGCAACATCACCGAATACCACCAACAAGAACCTTTCTCGCCTCCTGACGGGAGAAATCAAACTGCAAACAATGAAAGATCTCTACCACCTGAGGTCAATCGCACAGAACAGACAACAATTGAGAAGGCTCTCCACGAAAGTCCGAGAAGCATCGGAGGCGTCTAGGTTGGAGACCTAGGACGCGATAGGCCAATGGTCAGGGAAGGTCATTAAGCAATCTGGACCAAATACATTGGGTGCTCCAAAGCACTAAATACGATAAAGCAGAGCAGGGAAAAAATTGGCATTCCAGCACAAAAAAAAAAAAACATTTTGAAGTGTTTAAATGAAGGTGTTTTCAGCTTTTTCATGAAGCTTGCAAGTCATCACATTTCTTAGATAAAATTTCCTTTTATCATTGTCACTTCATTCTCAATTGTAACAGAGGAAAAAAGAAGAAAGATCGCAAACAAATGAACAAGAAAAAAAAACTACTATCTTAAATAATGTCGCTCCTCTTTTTAAACTTTCACTGTGTATTATGTAGATCTAATACCTATTTACATATTGTATTCAATAATATCTACTTAAACGTGCAGGCTTATAAAATACCTTGTACCTCTAACGGGTTATAAATTTTCTTCTCAGCTTCAGGGTGCTATCTGTGTGGCCTCTCTGTTTCAAATCTTGCTGGGCGTGTCTGGCCTTATGGCGTTCATCCTTCGTTACATCGGCCCACTCACCATTACACCAACCATCACCCTGATTGGACTCAGCCTGTTTGAAGTGGCCGCTGCCAAGGCTGCCACCCAATGGTGGATAGCTGCCACGTCAGTCCTTTTAAACATTTGACACTATGTGCCGAGTCAGTAAACATATGAATCGGTTACCGGATTATTTGGATGAGGGAAAACATCCTTTTTTAACATATTTTTTTTTGTTTTATCATACATATTCTTATAAAATTTTGGTAAACTAAAATCCAAAACTAATAAAAGTCGCCAAATGCTTTACTTCTGCTCAGTAAATCGTGAAAAGAAAAATTGCACCATTGCCAAGGCATAAGATTTATCTGTTTAACTCTGCAATCAAATTTTTAAAATACGTTTTACGATGTAACAGTTAAATTACTGGTAAAACAAATGCTCTCATTTTCTCAATATGATACATCAGTGCACGTAAAGATTCATGATTAACGAGGAGAGTTAACGTTTTTTTTATCCCCAGAACGCTGGTTCTCATCGCCTTGTTTTGTCAATATTTGAAGTCAGTCAACATTCCTCTGCCCGTGTGCTCTTCTGGAAAGCAATGTTCTACTGTCAAACTGCCAATATTTAAACTCTTTCCGGTAAGTTTGCCGACCTCTCTGTCGGAATTTAACAGGGAACTCGGCCTCGTTTACACAAATTTCGCAATTAGAATAATAAAGCATTGACTTTTATTACATGTCCGACATGTTTCCCTTGATTTGAATGCATCCACACTCTTCTTTTAGTGAGGGTTGATTTTGCCAAATATCATAAACAACTATATTCAAAATCAAAATTCAAGAGTTCCTGAAAAAATTCAAAACTTGAAGCTTAAAGCACCCTGTAGAGCCTGGATATTTCCCCATCCCATGTGACTATTTCCTGTTTCATAAGCTCAAAAAGTGTCTGCAAAGAAATGCATGACATCGACATAGAACCCAACAAAGTATGACCTATTATAATGCCTGCTATTGAAAGAAAAAAAATACTAATACTACCAAACGGAGGTTTCTTTTCAGCTTTATGAGTACAAGTAAGAAAAACTCACCGCTTTTAAAACTTATAATAGCCATTATATAACTTGTGTGATAAAAATAATGAGAACCAATAATGGTTAAAACAACAACAACAATAACAGAAATACTAACAAGAGAAGTACAGCAGATGAAACTTTTTAAAGCTTGATCATACAGGTGTTAAGCTCACAAAACAATTCACATGCAAAATCCAATAAAGGTATAGTTTTAAAGTATTCTTCAAATCTCATAACGAAATGGATAGCAGCAGCAACAGTATTAGCCTATTTATATAACTAAATAAACCTTCCCATATGTGTATTTTAAATATATAATTTGCAAAAAGAATTGTTTGACACAAGTTTATCTACGCTTAATAAGCCACCTTAGGAGAAGAACTATAACATCCATTCTGTCTTAAACATTTGATTGTAATGTCACAAAATAGTTAAAACAATAACTTTACACAATTCAGCATGTAAAAAAAAGTTTTCCCTGAGTTTCCCTGAATGCTATCTAGATAAAAAATAGTCTATTCAGAGCCTCCTTCCCCCAGCGCCTGCAAAAAATACAACAAAACACTACAACCAACAACAAGCAAATCTAGACGTCGTCGAGGTTGAGATTTTCAGTTTTTATTGGAGTTCATAAGCAAAAGAAAAGACCGACGTTCTCAGACAAATCTTGATTAGGAAAGAAAGAAAGAAACAAACCAAAACCAAAAACAACCAAAACCCAACAAAACAATACAGTATATCCTTGCTGTTACGGGTGCAAATCATTTAGCAGCAGGAAGAAAACTGTGAGATTTCATTAAAAGAAAAAACAACAAAGTATGGCTTGCTTTTGAAAGAAAAAAATTGCTACCAAACGGAGGTTACTTTTCTACCCGCAGATTTAGAAAAGCTTTATGATTACAGAAAGGCAAACTAACCGCTTTTAAAAAGCATAAAAAGTTATAACAGCCATTACATAATTTAAATGATAATAATAATGAGAAACCAATAATAATTGAAACAACAACAACAATAATAACAACAGCAACGAGGATAAGATGACAAAGGGCACACATTCATTCAATAAACTCTCAGCATGGAGCATAATTTAGTTTTCTTGTAGTCATAGTTATATTAAACATTGGAAGTAGATTATAATATACTTATTTTTTCACTGTATTACTATCAAAAGGAGAGACCAAATTATGAATGATTATAAGCCGGATTATACATCTAAAACCTGGTGATGTTTGGGGTAAATTGACCCTTGGGATCTGACGTCAAGTACTCATAACAACTTCATTGTCCAATAACGATTGTTGGCTTTAAGTAATTGTTGAAAAAATTTGTTTGATTCCTTTATCAACTTTATGCATAGGCCGTATCCTTAATGTACCTATTACGTGAAGTTTTCATATGCCGCTGTTTGTTATTTCTCGTATGCTGTTCATGATGAACTAGATTTTCGCCCACGTTTTTCCTGCACCTGTTTAACCTCGACCGCGAACAGATTTTACTGGCGATGCTGCTCTCCTGGCTGCTGTGTTTTATCTTGACTGTCACCGATAGCCTGCCGTCAACTCCAGGCAGCTGGGGCTACCTGGCGAGAACAGATGTCCGGGCCTCTGTACTGCAAGACAGCAGGTGGATTAGGATACCTTACCCAGGTGATAAAAGATCCCTCTCTAACCGGATTTCCTCCATAATTTTCTATAGCCCAACGCAATGCCCAAGGCTAAAATTGCACGCAAATTTATGTAGATGCCTGGAGCTAGCCAAAGGTAGATCGCGATCTCTGCGGTCTCTCCAATGTTCCATACTAGGTAGACCCTTGGTGGTTTCTCATTCGCTAGACCCCTCGAAATAAACCAAAATGCTAAAATCGAAGTAAAAAACCACAAGCGGTACGCAATATTTATCTGCTTTATGCATTTGCCCCCCCCCCCCTATGTTAATACATTTGAGTTTATAATAATTATAAAACTCTTCGATCTTTATCTGAAAGGGTTTAGTAAAGATACTCACACTAATGTGTAGAACTGACTTTTTGTATTACTGGCCTTAAGGCTTAGAAAAAAGGATTTCGATCTCCCTTGAATAATGCCTTTTTAAAAGCTGATCTACACGAACCCACTCTGTGTGTGTTTTGAAGTGAGAACGCTTGAGGCCAATAAGTTTTTTTTATTCAATTATCATTTGTTTCAGGAATGAATGGCATTTTAACTTAATTTCAGAAACACGTACCTCTGAACTATTGTAAGATTAGTACAAGATAAAATTCAACATATTAAATGTCCTCTAGCCCTTAGAAATTATCTAGCCGGAGGACCACCCATTTTTATAAAATTTTAGATCCAAATGTGAAAATGAAAATTTAGATCAATATTTGCACAGGTATCTAGATTCTAGACCTTACCATGCTAACTTTTCAGAAGGACGCTTGATATCGATCCGCAGCAAATTCTAGTACATTAGTTTTGTAATTTTACTAAATAGATATAGGTTAGAATCAAATATTTTGTAGACAAGTTCTCTCGTTATCACTTTACTTAAGAAGCTTCTGATCTGGTCAGAATGATGAATCATTGATGGATAACGAAAACAAGAGGCAGGCAAGAAAGTTTTGGTACCAAGATCATAAGTCAGGGGGTCTAGGGAATGCGACACATTAGGTAGACCTACGGTGATACCCCATCATCACTTTCCATGCCTAGAGCCCTGGACACAAAAGTTTGCAAGAGCACCTCTGTGCTGGTTGTCTTTCACACCATATTGATTTTTATTGTTTTTTTTTTGTTTAAATCACTATTCACGGCTGCGGTGAGGTTGCAGCTTACGTTTAATTAAAAAGAAAATAAGAAAGAAACCTCGATTTTCAAAGTGTCGTTAGTCGAAATTAACAAAAAATGCGATCACACACATTATTTCTTTGTTCTATCACTATTACTTTTGATGCTACATCTAATATTAGTACCAATACCTTCACAAAGAACTAACCAACTACTTAAACTTCTAGCATGCTTGTTGCTTTTGCTTTTGGGAACAAGATTAACTTAAGCAAATATTGTCGTTCCTGTTGGCAAACTCACTCTTTGAAGGCAATCTTGCAGGCAAGAACGATAATTTTGTGCTCTATTCTCATTCCCAATTGTTACTGATGTTGCTAGTGCTGCTGCTACTACATGTACTACAATCAGTACTAGGCATACTACTTATATGGTTGTGTCTGCTGTTGCTGCTGCTGAAATGTATCATCGATACAATTACTAGAACTATAGTAGTATCGAACGGTTGGTTTACACCAGCAAATTGAAATCGTCTTATCGTCTACCTAGGTTGTAAATGCCTCATCTACTGTTTTTTTTTCCTGTATTATGATATCCCTCTATTTTAGTTATTGCGCAGTGCAGGCCTATGTGGTCATTTTTTTCATTTAGTCCTTTTCACCGTAGGTACTTTAGAGTATCCTTTGGTCGCCGTTTTGCATATTGAAGGCAGGCCCGCGTTCAGTCAGCTGGAATAAAATTATCAAACACCTAAGAAAGGCGCCAATTAGAACGCAAAGTCTACCCCCAATAAAGGTCGGCATGTTAGTAGGGCATGCTTTAATAACATTTCCATTTACATTATTTTTCCTAAAACCCTAATTCAAACTAATATCTAATCTTATGCTTTCATCTTCCGACTTCATGTTTCTCTATGTAGGCCAGTGGGGCTTGCCAACAGTGAGTGTGGGCGCTGTGTTTGGCATGTTGGCAGGGGTACTCGCTTCCATCATGGAGTCAATTGGGGACTATTACGCATGCGCTAGATTGTCTGGAGCACCACCCCCTCCTGTGAGTGCCGTCAACAGAGGTATGTCTAAGTCTTCAACGATATAAGCTTTGACATCCAATTTGTTTTGAAAGCCAAAATAAATATATTCAGTAACCCTTAAAGGATCTAAAATTGTAACGTCTTTTCCTAATTCCTGAGATAAAAGTCTAATATAAAGATTAAACAGGCGCAGTAAATTAGATACATTGCGGCTCGTGTCTTTGTGAGTTAAAAATAAAGATACCGGTAACACCACAAGTAGACTTTTCCTGCCGCACAATGGTTGTATTTCTTTTTCGCTAACATGGAGCCCGCCTATTACCAAATAACCTTTTAAGAGTTGTGAATAACCTTTTATACAATAACTGTGGTCTTCAGATTCGATCTTTTTGTGAAAAAAAATCTTCTAAATATTTCCAAATATAAACTAACCAGCATGCTATAATTCTTTAATTCAAAATAATTTTGGACTCACCAGCCAAAATTATCATCAAAACGCATGCGCCTTTCACACAGCAGAGGCCAAGTTAGATTTGCCAGAAATAAATTTCATAGGTCAAATTTGGTCTCAATCTAACCGTTTGCACTAATACTCATAACATTACTTGTGTTTAACCAAATCATACTGCTCTAAATATGGAATCGAACCAAATACTTGTAAGTATATAACAATCGAAAGCTATTTGATTACAGATGACTTCAGTAAGATTTGAGCATTTATATTTATAAATTGTCTTTTTTTTAACCATAGAATATCATTATTAAAAAAAAAACACTCGTGGGGCAACGTTTACGCCTCGGACTCGTGATCCGGCAGTTTACGTTCAACAGTTACCAACATTTATCATCACTTTCTCAGCCCACCCACCTGTAAAAGGGATATACATCTGATAATAGACAGCGCATGAAAATTATAAACTGTTATTTTTTGAGCGCTTAACAGCCAGCCGTAAGCATATTGTAATGCTCTCAAATATGAGTTGAATATGTTCTGCAATGTAATGGGCTGCTAAAGGGAGATGTAAAGTGTTAAGACTGCACTCATCAGTGTAAGACTCTAGCCATATTTTTTTTATCAGAGCGTAGTCTTTTTACTGCAATTCTCCACACGTTTACGTTACTTTCGAAATCGCCTCCACTAGTTTCCCGCAATGTTGTAGTTCTGTTTCAGTCTTTTTTATATCTTGACTGATACATAGTCCCTTGTCTCCCTTCTCCCTTTATTTTTACTCCTTTTAAGATTTAAGTGTTTTGCACTGTTTAATGCAAATAATCAATTCTTCTGTTTGAAGCCCTTTTGCATCGTTGAATCTGTACCTTCTTGTGCCATCACTTCCTTGTTGGTTGGTTTCTATGTCCAAAGATTTTGCCTCGTTCATGTCTCACATTTGTGTGTTTTACTTAAAAAGTTGTAGAGACGCCGTTTTTTGGTGGTTCCTCAAGTTTTCTACTCTATTGTGTTGTTTTCTGTTATAAACCTTCTTTTGACATATCAGCAGTTTAGAGCCTTGCCACTTTCGTATTTCTTGGATCTTCTTTGATTTATGTTGATTATCTCCTTTGTAAACTTGTTTAGATAATGTTTAAAAAATAAGGAATTAATTGATCTTTAAGCAAAATACGGTTGGTTTTAAATCGAAAATAAATAGTTTGAAAGGTTTCGAAACAAAATGCATTACATCCATTTTTTAGAAGTTTTAAAACTTCAAATTTCAGATGTATTTTTCATATTGGGTTTCAATGTAAGATGTCATTTTCTCATATAATACAGCCACGTTGTTTTGTTATAGCCCATACGTTAAAACGAAAATTCAAAGGTAAGGAATAAAAAATCCTCAGTTTTTGCCATTTTGCTGAAATTTTCAAGTGGCTCATTACATGTTTTGTTAGGAAAACTTTCAACTGATCTAAGCAAGCTACACAGTAATTTGCTCGCTACCAGTGCAAATGAGTTAGATGTCAATATTTTTACCTAATATGGTTTGAATGAAAATATCATAAGTGCATAGAAAGATATGAAAATTGCTTTTAGTTTTCGAAAAATCGGAGAAAAGGAGGAATAAGGATGATCTTTTAAATTGATTATTATGGCATTTAACTCCTTGGCACTGGTCGCGAGAAAATTGAAATAGTAGATGCAATTTTAAATAACCTTTCAATAACTTGTCTAGTTTTTCATCCTGCAAACAAGTTATTTTTCTCAAATTTTTCTAGATTTGCTAAAGTTTCTTAATATTGTTTCAAACACCATACTTAAATTTAATCGCTCTTCTCTTGCCGGCCACTCATTACTTTTTCAGATCTTTAACAAAAATAAAGGTATTGAGAATGTCAGAGTTTCGCACTTGGGATATTTTTAGAACAGTTACGAAGGTATTTATGTAGTTTCTTTTTGACATTCATACATGTATTGAAAACGCACTTGTCTTACAATCAGGTATAGCCGTTGAGGGAATAGGCTGTCTGTTGACTGGTCTGTTTGGCACTGGCAATGGGACGACATCTTACAGCGAGAACGTTGGAGCCATTGGTATAACAAAGGTTTAGTATTGTTCCAGCTTCAGCTCCCAGTTTTCTGTTCCAAAAAAAAAAACCGTTTTCGGTTACACACAAGAATCTATAAATAAAATTTATAGATAAGTGGGAGTAATATATACCTAACACTTCTAGAGGTGGGTCCTCAATTATGGACCGTTTTTCAAATTAAACTAATGAAATAAAATGTTGCTTGACAAGAGTTTTGACTTCTTATACCTGCCCTCTGGCCGTTTTGGAAGTGGCAAACAAGGTTTTAGTAGGCGAAGGGCCTACTTTGACATTCAATTTTTATTACAAGTGGTCCATATTCCAGGGCGCGTCCACAAATATAGACCATCCCGTTCCTAAATACAGACCACTTTTAAAGAATGCGACATTTTTTTCTAACATCGAAACCGATAGTTTTTTGTCGTCTAAAGGTGCACACAATAACAGCGCAACCAATAAGATAGGTAGAAAAGTTAAAGGACCACCCAATATTGAACTTTCCTCTAATATAACATTTCTATGAATATGGAAAACTGCGTCACTAAATATTAACCACTTTTTACCATTGAATAATGTAGTTGTTTTCATTTTGAAGTTACGGGAATACAAGTTTATGCAGTTTGATTTTCTATGAAGATATGAAAATGACACAAATATAACTAAACACGAGTACGGACCAACGTTGGCGAGGAGTCTATAAATTTCGATGCGTGAGATCCATATTTTATAGAGCAGGGTGGCTCGTAAATACACATTTCAAAACCTTTGTTATAAATCACAAATTAGGAGTTGACAATATTCTTGTCTGCCTCAACAAATTGCCGTGTAGGACATTATTTTTCCTTTGCGGCGTCTGTGCAACAGGTTTGATTACTCTTTATGTTTAACAAAATCCCATGCCTTGTCTGTGATTAATGTGGTTCATATTTTGGCTGGTCCATATTTGGAACTCTCTAATATATGTAGACAAATAAACTGATTAATAAATACGAAAAAAGCGAGTAAAAAAAAAACAAGCCTGTTTCATGAGAAGCAAATATCCCACAAAGAGATTTGGCAGTTTGAGAATTTAAGGTTTGTAGCAATGCGTTTGATAAAAGT
>BMAT01004693.1:117937-128016 GCA_019649035.1 Elysia marginata
AAAAAAAAAAAAAAAAAAAAAAAACCAAACCAAACCAACAGAGAACAAAAAGAGATGAAATGATTCATAGTATTTCTCACCTATTCTTCTGCCATAAATCACAAAAACAATATTATTTATTGAAAGTGAGTGTGTTTATTTCAAAGAGGTAAAGGACATAAAAAGGGCTAACTATTTCCTTATGTTCATCATCGAATCGATATCGTATACACAAACCTAAAAAAGTTACAACAAAACTGTGAACATGAAGTTCTAACCAATTCTGCCCAAAGTTGATACTTTTAACAATATATAATATAATTATACGTTTTTCTTGTGTATGGCTAAGTGTTGGTATGACTCCTCGTTCAATGGTTGCCTTTGGTGCGATTTGCATCTTTCCGCTTCAGTTAGCAAATTGCATAAAGAGGTTTAGTAAAGGCCATGAAACATCTTTTTCAAGAAACGGTGCACGCCGAAGCTTCATAAGTCGAGGGTCGAATCATACTAAAGGCAATCATATTTCGGGCATTAGCACTTGAAGCCTATTTTTAACCAATGTTTATTTCATACCGTAAAGTGTTCCCACACTTTTAACAAGTATTTCATAACCCATTTTTGAATGAAAGATAAGTTGTGTAGAGAAACACGCGAATTTTGTTTTGATGTAAGTCCGGTGAACTTTATCATAATAATTATAAAAATCAGCATAAATTTTTTCCCTGTGCCTTTCCTATTTAGTATATCTTTGACCCTGTGGGTTGGTGTGGGTTTACTTTCTTTGTGGGTATGCATTGCGATTCTTTGCTTTTTTTAAATAATAAGATTGTTATAACTGTTAGTGTTAGATTCTTTCCAACCGTCTGCTCTCCAGAGACGCGAGGGAAACACTTTCTCTTATTCCCGATCCATAATAAGAGGTGGATCGACCTGTGTCACAGCGGGGTCAAATCTGGTCAATCGGGTGTGCTATGTCCGTTTGACGGAATGTTACTGTCTTGTATGCATTTTTAATGTCTTGAATAAAGTGATTAGTATGGTAAAAAAATAGTATTATTAGCTGAAGGTTTTCTTTTACGTACAATAATGTTTTCACACCTAGGCATGACTTGAAGCATGTACAAATTCTACACAGACATTCATTTGGATGCAGGCTCTTTTATCCTGACATTAATTTTGCCTAAGTTTTGTTATATGTTGAAGTCTGCTCATCTTTAAGGCCATATAGGCCTGGCAGATTCCATTTTTTAATATTCAACATGTTAGAAGTCCGATCAAGATTGTTGCAGAAGGAGAGTCTCGGTTCTATTTCGTCGAGGTGACGTGAAACACCGCTTTAAGTTGTTTCAAACGACTAATCGATAAATACCAGTTGTTTTAAAGAAGAAACAATGCTAACTTATTGCTCGCCAAATAGTTGGATAGTTGATAAAATTGGCATGGTCAATTACTTTAATGACGACGGCGTAAGTGGGTGTTGGTTCTCAAAAGTTAACTGCGGGCAAAATTTTACAACAGATATCTCTCGAGAAAGACCTAAGGGATATAATAGAGAGAAATGAAACGAATGTTTGTTTGAGGACCAAAGACAGAAAGATAGTGAGAAAAAGAAAGACAAGATGATATAGAGAGATATGGAGATGGAGATAGAGGTAGATAGATAGAGTGGGACAGAGATAGATAGATAGATAGATAGATAGAGAGAGAGAGAGAGAGAGAGAGAGAGAGAGAGAGTTTCAGATACAAAGACATAAAACATAGAAAAACGGCAGTGCGTAGGTTGTGACAAAAATATTGATGTGGGTTTGACAAAGAGGGAGAGATTGAGAAACAGAGAGAGAAACAGAGAGAGAAACAGATAGAGAAACAGAGAGAGAGAGAGAGAGAGGGAGAGAGAGGGAGAGAAATAAAAAAAGGAAAGTAGAAGAGAAAGAGAAATAAAAGAAAAAGACATACAGACAGAGAGATAAACAAACAGAGATAGATAAAGACAGGGAGAAGGAGGAAGGAGAGGATAACACAGTGACAGGGAAGCAAGTTTTCGTGAGCGTAAAAGTATAGAGCTTAAAAGTTTTCTGCTGACAAAGGATCAACGATGTCTAGGAGGGCAAACACTATCCAACATGTCCATTTCAACAAAGATGAGGCAAGTGAAACAGCTCAGAACAAGCAGAGTATAATGAGTTCTCCATTACATGGAAAAGGTAACTTTATTACAACCTATAATTAATATGAATTCAACCTTTCTTGCTGAATAACCTCATATCAATACAACACCAGTAAGTTGGTTGTGTGGGTTGATCTCGCAATACCTCAAAATGAGCCGAATGTCGCAACTTGTCACTTGTAATGGCGTTGATATTTCCAACAATGCGGGGTTTTGAGCTTCCAGACATTTACAAAATCATATTTTCTCAAATTTACATTCGGTTTTCTGTTGGTCCAATGTAGTAGAAAGAGAGAACAAAAATTGAGCTCCTGAATATCAAATTACTGAAACCCGACACATTATCAAAGACCGCGAGTTATGATATGCTGTTTCAAAAGCAATCGGTCGAAATATTGTTCATTAGAATTCAGTGCCGTGAAATGACAACTGCTTTTAAATTTGAAAACTATTAAATGGCTAGACTTTTTAGACGATAAAACACCAGCAAAACTATCATAAATAGTTAGACTATGGTTTGGGTATAGAATGATACAAATCGGATCGGATAAAGCATCTTGAATATCATAGTGAAGGTTGAGGAGATGACAGCGATGCGGTCTACATCTGTGGCAAATCAACGATTTCTATTAATGTGACTGAAATAGCTTTGCTTTAGATAAGAAACTGAAACCATTATCATGAACAAGTTAGCTTATATCTTTCTTTTGCATTGTTCATTCTAATGTTTGATTGTTTTAGAGCAGTAAAGTCATGCATAAACTATGTTATAAACATACATGAAAAACACAGACTGACAGGAAGAAAGACAAGGAAGGCTAGAAACAAAAACAGGCAGGCAGACAGAAACAGAGAGACAGGTAGGACAAATAGAGACAGAGGACAGTTTGACAGAAAGACAGGGAAGGACAAAGAAAAATCATAGCTCTTTGCCGCAACTTTGTCGGGTCATGCTGAATGTATCTTTTCACTTCACTCTGATATTTCTGCCACTCTAACGTAGATAAAGATTTAACTAAGTAGTTGATCGAAGTAGAGTATTGAATCAATTCAAGTCCAAACCTGGACATTCCACAGAATTTTTACCAATAAGAAAAATAGAGTACGAGGCAAGAACCACAGCTTTTGTTTAGCGTATGTTGCGACCACGTTATCGTCGCCAGGCGTCTAAATATCTGCTGATAAATTTAACAGACTATTTATTCAGGATGAGCTTAGAACTCGAATTCAGTAATTTTAAAAACCTTACTTAAAATCTAGACCTGAACCATACCATTTCAGCTGGAATTCCATTTTGTAATGTAAAATTAATTGTTGTATACTGCGAGGGTGACGTATTAAAACTTTTTAGCATAAAGATTTACAATGCAAATGTTTTGTGGTTTTTCTCATTGTAAATGATGTTGAAGAACTAATTGAACCAAGATTTTCTTTACTCTCCTTGCTGGGAAAGCCAACCCAAAGATACATTTTAACACCGTTTCTACTGTTTTTTGTGACAGGCCAATATTGATCTTCTAACTTTATATAAAACAATTTGTCTACTGGAGTAATAGAAGACGCTGTTTAGCCAGAGATGTAGACTAAATTTTAAGCAGCGGCAGGCAGGACAGAAAAAATGTTATAGCCCGTACTAAAACGATAAAAAAAGATTCTCAACACAATGTTTTGCTAAACTACTTTCCATACAACCAACAATTAACTTGCCAAAGCAACATCATCAACATAATACAAAGATAAAGTTTCAGAAAAGACAACAGAAAATAGATTGCATAAAAATGACCATTTATTGAAACGGACTATAATTTCATTTTCTTTTTGTCACATGCTACGTGTAATGATATCACCGAAGTTGTAAAATCTCCAGGTCCCGTTCGCCACTGTTCGTGCTAGTTTTTATTGTTTGTCACCAAACAGCAACGCACATTCTGAGTTGGTTCAGCTAGGTTCAGCTCCATTAAATGACGCACATGACCGCTTTTACTTAACGTATTTGTTGTTTTTATTTGTCGCAGGTTCATATTCGTAAACTTTTAAAAAGTGTCCCATAGTTTTTAAGTTGAATACGGAATATCAATTGCACCATTTTACAATAGCTGAAGACTATTAATTGTTTTGCGTAATCAACACTGACAGGAGATACAAAATAATTCCGATACAATCTCATCTATAAAGTAAAGAGTCCACTTCTTTTTGGGGCAAGAATACTACATCTAACGCCTTTTCAAAATATCTGATACAATAAAAAATTGGATAAATTGTATTTCCATCATCTTTTAAAAACGCTCATAATGAAACTCGATAGTATTTTCCTCATGTCGAGCATTCGTTTAATACCTCACGGAAAATCAATAATCTTGACTTGACAGAAAATTTGCGCAGTGTTGGCATCCTAATAGTTATGTGAAGTTTTCCTTCAGTATTAATGACGGTTTTCACACGATTTTTCATGTGATCAAATGTGGTCTGTAGTGAATTAGGGCAATTAAATTTTACCTAAGATTATAAACTTTTTATACTCTTTTAATGTACCATGGCTGTACCGACATGGATTTAGAAAAAAAAATTTCACTGTTTCTTTTTTCATTTATTATTAGTAGGATCTTTAAATATTTAGAAAGTTATATATTATATCTAAGACAGACAAACTGGATAATCAGGCCACTAAAATTGGTAGAAATGTCTTCATAACGCTAGCTGTGTAACGAGATATCTTTCGATTGATCTATACTGACTTATTAATAAAATTGTCCTTCATAACACGTGAACAACACAAAGTGATATATTTTCATGTACTCAAAGCAGACCCATATTTTTACAGCCTAGTAAAAGAAAAAAAGTTTCTTGTTCTAACATTGTTATCACTATTACAGTATTACTTAGTACCTCGGTAAATGTGTCAGTTCTAAAATTGGCTCACATAAGTGACTGGGAAACCTTAAAAAATGCTGCAATATATTAGCTTCTCTTAATAGAGGTTAGGAAGATCTTGAGAAAAATTGGAGGTAAAGGAAGAAATCAATTCAGTAAAGCAGGTAAAATATCAGCCTTAAACTCAACATAGGCGACAAGGATCAAGAGAGAGGGTCCCCATTACTCATAGAGCACGGCACAGAAAGGTAGTTTGCAATCGCTTTACCTGCCACCTTTACTTCTGGTAAGTCTTAAGATACGCAGCTAGCCAATTTATGCAGGTTGGACACGGTGGGGAGGGGGAGGGGCGCACACAATTTTTTAGATGTGGGATCAAATCCGCGCCTTTAAAGTAGTGGTTCAATTACCTACAAAGTAAATTTGTGTAGGGAGGGGGTGGGGTTTTAGGAGAGAATATATTATGGAGAAGAAAAAAGGGAGTGAGGGAAAAAGACAGACAGACAGAGACGGTTGTGTGAAAGATATCACGGACGATCGAAGTAAAGAGGCTGTTTAAGACATTAGGCTGTATAATATTACACTATCCTACAACTCTATCCATGAGATAATGTTCATCGTGACTGCTGCGCTAGTTTTTATCCTCTCTGTATGAATTTGTATTAAAAAAGAAAGTTAGAAATACGAACAGAAGAAAATAAGGGGTATTTTACCAGCAACTGTGGAATTTTGCAAGGAGAAACAACTTCGCCGATTTTATTTAGTCTTTTCGTAAAAGACCATTAGTAGATACCTGATCAAGGGTATTGGCCCTACAATAGAAAATGTATTAATCTTTTAATGTTTCCTGATGACATGGTTTTATTTAGTGAGACTAGCGATGGTCTACAACATGGTTTGAACGAACTACACGCATACTGTACGAAATGGGGACTTAACGTAAACAGTAATAAAACTAAGATTGTGGCATTTAAAACGGCGGGAAGAATTTCTAAACAGGATAATTGGACGAACAATGGTCGCCCTATTGACGTTATTATTTTCTTTTAAATATTTGGGTATCATTTGTCCAGCACGGGAACGTTTAGACTAGGCACCCAAGAGCTCCTCAAGTCAGCAAAGAAGGCATTGTTTGCTCTGAAAAAATCGACATCAGAAATTTTACATTACTTTCTAATAGGATTGTTGAACCATTCCTGAATTATTGTTGTTAAGTTTGGGGCCTTTCGAAAGCAGACCCTATCGAAGGATTTTATTTGCCATTCCTAAAATCAATTCTTTGTGTAAAATGCAGCACCCTAGTTGTTTTGTATACGGTAAACTAGAAGTTTTCCCATTATTTGTTCGTCAAAAGGTTAAAGTCATGAAGTATTGGTTAAAACTTATTAGTGCTGATCGCAAAAATCTTTTTCCATCGTCAGTGTATGATCAGTTATTGAAATTGTCTCATGAAAAACCAAATTTTACTACTTGGGCCACGGTTTTTCGAGATGTTTTAAATAAATGTGGATTATGGTATGCCTGGACTAATAATAATAATAATAGTAATAATAATAATAATAATAATATAATATTGAATTTATAACTAATATATATATAACTAATCAGTGTGTTGATAATGAATCGCAGTTTCTATCCATTTTAGAGAACGAATTAGTGACATTTATTTCCAGGACTGGTGGGCTGAGGTTGAAGCTAGCAGTAGTTACAGATTGTATAAGCATATTAAGTCTTCCTTTCGTTATGATGTGTATTTGAGTGTTTGTGTAATTAAGTAGAATTCGTCTTAGTTCCCATGCATTTTAAATTGAGTAGGGTAGGTGGGTGGCACAAAGAGTACCTGTAACTAAATGAAAGATTATGTAACGTCTGTGGAATCGTTGAAGATGAATACCATTGTTTAATTGAATGCAGTTAATTCAAAGAATGTAGACAAGGATCTTTGCCTGAGAAGGTTGCCGAGAAACAAAGTATGTTTAAATTTGACAACTTTTTAAAGACGAAGAATGAACAAGAACTCAAAATGCTATCTGCTTTATGTACGCGAGTGTTGAGAGAGAATACGAAGAATGTCACGTGAATGAGAGTTTTCCGGCTGCGTAGCGCGAGCGCGTATGTATCTAATTGGTGATTTTTTTTTGATAATAGTGCTTGATAACTCTACTTGATAACTGAACTTGACAACTGTACTTGAAGATTGAATGTTGTTCGGATGAGTTGGCCTCTGGCCTAATAATACTATTGAATTGAATCTGTTGTAATAATAAATTAATACCCTTCGGATTTTATTCTTCCCGTGCAACGCTGTGTACCGCGGCTAGTATAAATATATATATATATATATATATATATAAGAACGAGAACAAAAGAAACAAAATATTAGAAGAGTAAAGATGAGGAGATAAGTAAAATGGCAAATAATAATAATTAAAAGAAACCAACAGAATATAAATCAGGCAAAAGACAATAAAACTTTAGAACACCACAACGTCAAAAAGAACAAAGGCGGATTTTAAACCATTATCATCTTCGTGCAACTCTACACACACTTCTCTTACTGATTAAATCCTGACGAGCAGACTCCTTCCGCTTTGCTAGGGATAAACTTGAAAGGTGCTGCCTTTGTGGGTGCAACCATGACGGATGGGTTATATCTGGAGTCGCTTGCCATTTCTGGCGGCCATATTGATCCTCGTAGTCACCTGACAGTGCCGCCTCCTGATTGACAGGACTTACACGTTCCACCAGGAGCGCTTGAGAGATAGAAAAAAAGAGGCTTGTCAGTTTCCTACTGAATGACTCCATCAAAAAAATTCTTTTTTAATAGAATGTCCAATATGACTATGAAAGGTTAGGTATGATACTTGATAAGTGCAATACCCACAACTATTAGATGATGTGTAAAAATCCTCTTGACTTCTAATAATTTATTTCTCCTCTGTAAGCTTGATAAAAAAGACTTGAACATTTATATAACACCTGGATTTTCATAACAAACCTGATTGGTTTTAGTAAGTATAACTACATTTTCTCTTGCTCATATCCCTTTTATTTGATTATATTTTCTATTCGTGTAAAATTTTCTATAGTATCTTCCTATGTCTTGTTTTAGAAAAACTTGCAATTGAAAATAAATGCCTTTTCGAATAAAATGCTCAGATTTTTCATTTCGTTACAACTAAAAAATATACAAGAACTGGAAATATGTCAAAAAATCTGAATAACCAACTGTTTGTTAAATAATTTGTGCTATTGGTCAAAACATCGCGGACATAAACTCTTCGTTGTGTTTTCGGTGTATAAGATGACACAATTTCACTAATCTGTCTTATTACTTTTACAGTCAAAATGATTTTTTTGACTTGCCATAATCAATCTTATATAGCAATAAATTCTTTGTCAAATCTAACATGTTGAGTGTATTTAACCAGAAAAAATACCCCCGCCCCCAAAAATAAATTGTAAAAAAAAGGAGATTAAAAACACTAAAAGTGCTACATTAGATTGATCTAAAGACATTTACCAGCACGACCATAGGTGATCCCGTTAAGACTTTTTTTGCAAATTGAATGAAAAGTCTGCTTATATGGAAATTGCCTATGGAAAGAACTTAGCCTGTTAACTTCATCTTGGGTAAGAAGCTATACGATGTTCTCATTATTTAGCCACGGGACCGGATCATATGAGATTTGAGGTGAAAGCTCTTCAAGTTCACATCCTGATTACAACAATTATTTTGCTGACAACTTTCAGTGACATGACAAACTTCGTTTGACAAAGAGTGGACGAGCTGACATCGTTGAAGAAGAAAAAGAAGAAGAAGAAGAAGAAGACGAAGAAGAAGAAGAAGAAAAGAAGAATAAGATAAAGACGAAGAAGAAAAAGATAAAAAAGAAGAAAAAGAATGAAAAGAGTTTTCTCTGCCTTGGAATGATGATAAAAATGTTACAAAACATCACCACATTGATACAAATCTAATTTAAAAATTCTAATGACAATAACCAGAGGTCAAATCCATTTTTATCGACGAAACAACCATGTAGCCTTGACATAGAAAGTAAATATAAATGTCTTATTGCTTTTTCTTTTTAAATATTTAAAATTTTGACAGTTTTTTATTTATTATGAAAATTCTAAATATGCTACCACATAAAGCACCATAAAAAATCAGAAGGCTGTCAGCGTCTCATGGTGATTGTCATCAGCCACGTTCAGCGATGCTCTAGGTACTAGATCCATAAGTTCTGTTGGGTTATTTAGAGGTTGTGACGTTTCAGAGACAGATCACACCTGGCGTTATGTAATGACCGACTGGCTCTGATTTTCTATGTTAAGAAGAACATTTCACTGTGTCGTGTGTATCCTACCTGGATAGCCAAGTATTACTCGTACAAGACTTTATACTTGAGCTCTTTCTCGAACTCACTATCTTTTGTGTTCTGCGCGAAGCTCGCGACACTTTTGGATGTGTAGAGCCGCAACACACACAATGTTTGGGGGACACACGCATAAACTAAAGAGACTGATTATTTATGAAAATTTTAAGCCAAATCCAAGCTTAATGACAATGCCTACCAGCAATTAAACAATTAAATTTATAAAATTTGATGCTACTATTATACAAATATTTGTGTAAGAGGCTTAAGTTTATTTTGAAAAAGTTTATAGGTCCTTGGTCTCTTTGCTGCGGTTTCAAAATGGTCAAGACAAAGCATAGTACTCACTAAGAGAACCGAAGGAAAAAAACCGCAATCCATTAACATCACGGTAAATGTTATACAAAAAAAAAAACCGAGAACCAAAGACTTTTCAGTTTAATAAATAAATGACCCCTGAGTTAAAATTTTTTATCCTTATAATCATTCTTTAAATGAAATGCAAAAATTTCTAAAACCACCCATTGTTAGTGCATGGATTCCTCCATAGAGATTTGAACTAAAAAAAAGAACCAGCTGTTTGTTCATCGGTGCTAATTTTTCCCTGCGAGTCTCCTGAACTTCTCACTGCGTGTTCACTAATTCCATTAAAGTTTCATCTTGCAATACAGAGACTGCAAAAAAAA
>BMAT01004693.1:142134-154225 GCA_019649035.1 Elysia marginata
AAAAAAAACAATAGAAAGAAGAGATAATGCCCAGGCCTCTCTAATTAAACAGTTGCGGGTTCGATCCCAACCACAAAAGATGTTGAAATTGCACGTTAAAATCGTGATCTGGCAGTAGGCCTAAAGTTGCCGGTTCGATCCCTAACACTTCTAATTAAACAAAATATGGACTGAAATGTCTCGACAGGCCACAGAAATGCTTAGCTGCGCATAGATGCTGACCCTGCTGTAGGTTTCGACTCTTAGTCTGCTACGGTATTTTCACAACATGGCTGCCCATAACGAGCTTCTAAATCAAGAGCTTGGCTTTTAATATCTTACGAACTTACCATTATATAGCGGTAATGGCTATCTGGCGGAAGTTTTAAAGCATAAAAAATCAAGTTGGTCAAAAGGGGGTCGATCCATGACATTTGCGTTATTGGCACAATGCTGTAACCAATTGAGCTACCACTCGATGCTTATGACAATCTGAAGGAAGTGAGAGGGAAAGAGGCTGCTGGAGAGAATTGAGACTAAAAATAGTCGGAATTTAATAACGTGTGGAGTACACTGCCAACCAGGTGTAAGTACAGCAACTGACTTTTTATGTTTACAGACATATTGAATTTAGACACACTTTCCACCACTCTATATCTACCCTACAAAATATGAAATAATAGATTCGAATGGATCAGAAGTTTTAAGTCACATAAAATTACAACCTACACAATTACATTAATCTACACATACTATATTTGCGTTGGGGGGGGGGGCTTTTGGCAAATTTAGGACACACAAGGCTCCTATACTACTCTACTCTAGGATTTCAAATTGTTCATAAGGATATAGGAATCACTGTTAACTAGAAATCCAAACTCCCTTTAGTTTTTTCTTTGAAATTTTGCTGTTTTCTTGCTCATTTACCCTTCATAGCGCTCAATCAGGAAATGCCTGGCCATAAACAAGTCATCTGGTCCGACCTAAAGCTCAAAATAAACACACACCTTGAACAACTGTGGCAGACGGACTGGGATACTGAAGTCAACAATAAACTTCATAAAATTAGACCAAATCCTTAGAAAGACAAATTTCTGTCGAAAGGCTGAACAGAAAACAAGAGACTGTTGTGAGCAAACTTCGTATCGGTCATTCGTGGATCACTCACGAATACCTTTTAAATGGGAAACAACATTTGAAGAACAAATGACTGAAATTTGATATCAAGTGCAGCGAGACTTTACACTAAAAGAAACTTTAGCAGTTCAAAATAATTTGTTCTTTTTAAAACGAAACGTAATTTGACAAGACAAATACGAGCAATATATAAGATTTTTTTCAATTGTGTGTCAAGTAACATGCTTTAAAGGGTAATACAGCCACTGCTTAAATGTAGAAAACGATTTTGTTCTTACAAAAAAACGGATATTCGAACAGAGAAAAAAGTACTGTGGTGATGCGTTGAACCTATCAAACTTCATTGTGATGTATGCTTAACAGAGATTTAAGATTTACGGAGAGAATCCTAAAGGTAACCTGTCTGACAAGATTTGGGTTTTTGACGAGAGTGTCATAGAGCCTTCGTCATGGAAGACACCAAACTGACGGTATCACTGGAAAAAAAGTGCCATAAACAAAATAAAACTCGAGGCAATTTTCTTTAGCCATGTGATGAGAAAGAGAAATTAGAAACCTTGCAACACCAGGAGCCTCGAGAGGAAACACAGCAACGCCAGCATTGGAGATTGAGACCGGCATGCAAAAAATGGCTAGAATTGGAGGAGACATTTTTTAAGGTATGGGATTGAGTATGTGTGTTTGTTTTCCTTTGAAAGAGGGACAGAGGGGTGCAAATTAATCGCAGGAGCAATGAAGCATGGTTCCTGATGATAACGATGGTGATGATGATAATGTTGATAAGGTACTTTGTGATGATGATAACGATGATAACAATAGTAATGGTTGTAGCAGGTGCACATGAGCCGCCGGAGCATTGTACCTGATGATAACAATGATGATGACGACAAAGGTGATGACCATCGTGATAATGATGATAATGGCATGGTCATATCAGAGGCAGTAGCTGTAATCACTGTATTAAAGAAAGAAATCTCACCGAAAATTGCGGCAAAAGCTGTATTTGAAAGATTCACATATCAAATGACTTATTTAAAACATTTAAACATTTATAGTCAATAAATATGCACAAATACACCAAATACACAATTCTGTTTCATTTTCCAAATACTTTAACAGTTTTTGAGTCATAATTATGAAACTTGCGGACCTTATGATAAGGTGCACTGTTCCAGAATCTGCAAGAATAAGTTGTTCGTTTCTTTGTGAAAATCTCCTCTATAATGTATTTCACATCGCTATTAACTTATTTGTGAAGGCATTATATTTCCATCTTTTTAACCTTTTGTTACTTCATTTGTGTGCATGGGTGGGCATAAGTTTAGTTCCTTTCTCTGACATTTCCCACCACAATGTACATGTATAACATTTGTTGTCACTTATTGTTTATTTATTTCATTTCATTTGCCTACCTGAATGCGTTTCTTATTTTAACTAACCCCCTTTTCGAATGAGAATCTCGGTGACTATATGTCTGTCTTGGTCTCATTCTTTTCCCATTCTGCTTATGGTTCTGTTATTTTGTTTATTTCCTTTTTCGTATCGCTTTTGCTTTTTAACTTTTTTAGCTCCAAGTGCAAATGACTCAGAAGTCAGAAACAATTTTAATTTGAGCAAAAGTTATTTTAGAGTGAGCTTTTGCAATGTTTTTAAAATTATTTAAAAAAATAGGAAGTCGAATATCTTTTCATAAAACGTTAATGATTTCTCCAAACCATTACGTTTGTAAGCTTAAAAAAGCCAATTTTGAAGATTCCTTTACCAACACCTTAAAATGTGAAACTTACGATATTCGACTCAATGGCACAGGGTGCGAGACGTTCATCTCTCTCTGTGTTTCTCTATATTGTTGTCAAGGAAACGAGTTCTTGCCCATTTACGCACGTTTGTGTGTGTTCCAACCAAGCTGTTTGGTTAAGATCGATCCTGTCGAAATGGCACTACGTACATCTCATGCGTTCTGCACCACACTGTTTGAAAATGACTGTCACCTTTCCACAAATAATTCATATTTTGAAGCATCAAAATTTTATCGATTATCTTTTGGCTTTACAGAATGTACGAATGCAAAAAGTTTCTTTATTTCAAACCAGTAAAATTTTCATCGCTTGAAAAAGAATGATACGAGTTATCAATAAGAGTAAGATACAATGAATTTATTGAGTAAAAATTAATGATAAACGTAAAACAAACAGAGAAAAACTTTTTAAAGTTTTAATGAAAAGGTTGGTTACAATGAAAAGCAAAGCAAAATGAGTCACAGACGAGTTTTAATTTTAGTAACTTAGAAACTTTTGTCTAAGACAAATACGCCTACATATGCCGGTCAAAGCACAGAATATTAACCCGTACACGGCACAAATACTGCGAAGAATTGCCTAGCCTTTTGTGCAGAATTCTTCCCATCTGTGTGTCCTAAATTTAGTCTCACGACGTACTCTGGGCTCTTCAAGAAATTATGGTTCTTTTGTTTTTGCTTAATGTTTTTCGAACAGGAATACAAAGGACGTTGGAGAATGTGATGTGGAATGAAGAGAGAAAAGAGAGACATGGTGTAATGATCCTGCTTGACTCACCATCTATAGGACTTCGGTGTAGATGACATTTCGTGTTATTCCATTTGGAGCAAAGAACTATCCTTCGATTCAGTTCTTAAAAGAGCAACGTAGAGCACCCCATGAGTAAATACATGTTGTCTTAAATCCAACCCTACACACTTCAGAGTCTGCCCCTGCGCTTTGTTGATGGTCATAGCGAAACAGGGACGGAGTGGTAAATGGCGCCGCTGGAACTTAAATAGCAGTTGGGTATCGGTTGGTTTCAGTCTTATTCTAGGAATGAAATGCCGTTTGCCTTTGTGTGCACCAACAGCGATTTCCACTTCAGCTACTTTTGGGCTGCAGTTAACCACTACACATCTGGTGCCCTTGTAGAGTTCTGGAGGCTTCAAAGATCTCATCAACAGGCATTCCTCGCTTTAGATGTAGAGTGTGAGGAGGTAGTCCAGACTTTTCAAAAGAATTGAGATATTCAGTAGAGAATTTAACAGAACCTCCATCCTTAACCATTCTACTAATGGAAATATAGGTCATCCCTCGGTCATCTGTTAACTTGGCGGACAAGTTGTTGCTGATATTGGTCACCGTGTCATTTAAAGCTGTTAAAAATGCTCTGTCCATCACTCAGCCACTCGGAATTCACATGACTGTCATAAAAGTTTGAAAATGCTTAAATGATCAAATCATCTAAATTCATAACTTTATTTCCAAAATCACATGACATCAGAGAAAGAATTTAAAGCTGGAAATTGTTCATTGCCTTACTTTAAGAGTAAATCAGGAAATGCTGCATCAAAATTATTCCTGAGTACTCTCATATTTTGAGTCAGCTTAAAAGTGATAACATTTTTCTAGAGCTGCCACTTCTCCAAACATGAACTTACAATACTTGTTCTTGTACCGAGATTTCGGGGGTCTGCTGGTGTGATATGGTATCTCGCAATTCATCACAAGAGTCTGCCAACAGCTTACCTTGCTACTTAAGACGACCACATTTAATTTTAGCGTACGCGTCCACAATGAGCTGTTGAAATAATTTGCTGGTCAACAATATGTAGTTGTCAAGATTATTCGAGAAATGGAAACCATAGCACTGAAGTTCAGAAATCTTACGTCTGCTTGAAAGTTTCAACTGAATGCTCCAGCCATCTGTACCAAACGGAAATATTATGGAATACTGAAGAGGGTCATAAGCTTTGTGTAATTCACTGATACGTCTACACTCATTGCTTCTCTATATTATTATCCTACGGGGTCATTTGGCATTAGAACGGCAATGGCATTTGAGGTTGGTGCATTGTATCTTCTTTCGCGTTTTCCAGAGGGTCTAGCATTCTCACTGATTACTATGACATATGAATCATAACAGTTGCGGGCAAATTCATATGCACACCTCAACTCACTAATGTATCGACTGTGTCGATGTAGCATGTACTGCACATCTGCGAGATGACTATACTCTAGTCCTTGAAATAGGCTCTTTTTTAATTGTACCGCTTCTCCACTGTCCATAAAATATATTCGCAGGAACGAATGCTGATTTTGAGAAATTGGGAGGAGATAACCAATTCAACGATACACCCGCCCTTTAATACGAGACTGTGGATTCCATCCATGTAGATTAGCATCCCTGTATCCCATCGACCTCAACTAAAAACAACTGTTATAGACTCGTATATTGTCCAGGAAATAGGTGGAAAGTGCAGAATCTCCGGAGAGTAGGGATTCTTAATTCAGGCTTGGTTTTTGGAAAATGCTGCAGATCCACTTTGCCATTGCCACAGCATAAACCGCTCGGCTCATTAGTAAATCTATAGGCATGACAGTATGCACACTGTGTGCTCAGTTCCCCAATGTAACACTCAGATCTAAATGAATTCACATTGTATAGAAATGCTTTTGGTAGCTGCTCTGCCGCGTCTAATACGTGCTCAGTTTGTAATATTTCCTCAGTTTGTATTTGATTTTGAATTTGACGATTTTTTGCTCTAAGTCTAGCTGCACATGAACTTCGCCTCTTCCAAGGCATGATGACATTCATACAGGCACAATGTTCACATAATGCAGAAGGGCATTTTCAGTTTTTTATTGTCTACCTTGAACTGCCTAAAATTGGATACATTTTTTTCAAAATACAGTCTAGGCCTAGATCAACTTTACTTTTACATGAGGCATGACAAACCTTCTCTACAAATCCAAACTAATAACTAAGAAGTGTTATTTTGTATTTTACTTTGCAGAAAAATAGTTAAATAGAAGCAAATTTTAATAAATTATTTCACTGAGTAGCATAGCCATTTGATTTTCAATGCAGTTTAAGATTGGAAAAAAGTGAAAAATGATATGTCAAGCTAGAAGAAGACCAAGCCCAGAGTCTAGATCTAGATCTAACCACATCTAAATTCCGTGATGTTTTGATTTTTACTCCTTTAAAATTGCTGCAATAAAAATTAGGCCTAGTTGTTATCCCATAAGAGGCCCAGCACTCTAATATTCACATCAAATCAACAAGTATCTTTTTCCCTTTGCACTCAACTTGAAAACTCCGAGACTGAACATCTTTGTGGCTGATGTGTCTTGTTTTGATTGGCTTTCGCTTTCGATCTAAAAAGAACGGGAGATTGACTGTCTAAAAAGATGTATTTGGCAAAACAAAAACAAAATTGTTTGTCTCGTACGGGGAAGTTGTAGAGACTTGTGAAAGTACAATAATTATTTTATTTCTTATGCGCACTCCCGCACATTCAAAGAATTTTTTTAAATTGAAAATCGCATGTAAATCAATGGAGTCGTTAAAAAACTTTTACAAAACAATGAAACGGCTACGAAAATAGATTTGTGTAGAGATTTTTTCGCTCGTTATTAACAGTTCTTCTTTTTAAGGTACTTAATTTCAAAATATTGTTTGTACCATAAAATCTGTCTACCTAAAACAAAAGATCATTACTTCATCTTCTCCTCTTACTCAGACAATATAAAATGATTCTCTTTCGCAATAATTTAATCTTTTCATTTGTATCAAGCAAACACAGACTGTGCATCATTCACTTTCATCTAAATGCAAATAGCCAGAAATTGCTATCAATCTGATCTCACCGACGTTGGCTACCTTACTGCATGGGAATCAATTCTAGCTCAATCGTTAAAAGCATCCTTTACTCTCTGGTTCGAGATTTGCCGTAGAAGTCTTCAAGCTGCTAATCATTGATAATAAAGTAATAAGTATATTACATAACTTTTTGCATTTGCATGTGGCGAGCGACTATAATAAAACTAAACCAGTTAGTGATTCTAAATAAGAAGTAGGGTTGCAAGTTGTGGCGTAGAAAACAAAATAGTGGACTCGACTTTTCGCGCAGGCCTAGTCAGGATAAACCACACTAGAGTCTAGATCGGGTAAAATGTTTGCACCGTGTGGGAAAAACTTTTACAAGAAAAAAGTTTATCAATATAGAAAACGATCAGTATTATCACTGTGAAAGCAAGATTTTGATCAGTGTATAGATTTGGCACAAGGTTACCAAAACATGGATGTACCGTACTCAATTGTATGAGATAGTTTATAGGGCATTTTTTACTACAACTTGATTAAAAAAAACTATGCATTTTCATTTTTTACTGTTTCTTTTCCCGCATGGCTTTGTTCCTTTGTTCGTAAAAATGAATCGGTTGGTTATTAACAGTAAAAGTCACAACATTTTCATTAAATAGTTGTCTTTATTCTTTGGTATATTATTTCTTGGGTACAATTTATTTTTCGTTCGATTCATTTTAGACCTTTTCTTTTTTTTCTTTCATGAACTAATGTCTAGTTTTCTAACTCCCCGGTCCAGTGACTCGGGAGGGGACCCCTCACACATTCCTGGTGCATATGGGACCGACATTTATCACCAGGACGGAAAGGTGTGCAGTCTCTACTAATGGTGACATTTTGTTAGCACCAGTACCGTATCGTATGCTGGACAGTAAGCTTTGAAATAACTTTCATGGTTCGTAAAAAGCAAAGTGACAGAACAATTTTGCGACGTATCGAATATTTATCCTGAGGGCGAGGAGGGGGTAATTTGAAAAGAGAATTAAGTGGATTTTTTCCACTTTCTATTTCTGTTTTTCTAGAACAAAGCTAAACCAAATTTAAGAATTATGTCTTTTATGATCCACTTTTCCTATTCTTTCTGGGCTCTTTGGGATTTAAAAAGCTTTTGCTTGGATGCAACATGCCTCATGAAATGGTGCCGCCCCCCCCCCCCTTAGAATTTTACTTCTTTTGGAACACAATTAAAGGGAGTTGGGTCTATGAAAAAAAAATTCCGTACAGAAAATTGCATTGCTACAATTTCTTTGAAGAGAAAAGGAGCGATTGTTATTATTACAGTTATATTATTTCTTTAGACGATTTTAATCTTTTGATTGACAAATATCAAGTTTTGTATTTGACTATTCTATATACATATAGTGTCTACAAAGATTTAAAAAGAACAGTTTAATTAAAAATAAAAAAAAAAACTATTTATCACGCGTGTTTATTTTAGAGTTCCAAAGAGCGTACAAAAACAATAATTGCTGTCCATGGTTAGAAGTCGCTTTTTTCCTTATAGTATTTTAGTTGTAGTTATAAATAACTTAAATCAACAATGCTCGCCCTTATTGAGAAATATTTTTTTACTCTAAGTTGCAGCTCCAAAGAGCGTAAAAATTGAAGAAAAGTCCTATAAGAAAAAAAAATAATTAAATGAAATAACTAAGGATAAAATGAAATAAAACTAGCCCCAACGTTCTCCTGTAGTAAACAGAAAAAAGTATGAAATGAACCACATAATCTTTACGTAACTTTGAGTTTGAATTCACAATCTAATCTAGCTCTAAATTAGAATCACAACTTTCGGTTGTGCGACATCATAAAGATCTAGATCATGTCTCCAGAGCTATCTTGACTATATTAATTACTTTGACTTATGCAAGGTTGATACGCTATTAAATAGAGGTGGCGTAGTTCCCCACAGATATTACAGCTACTTTACATAATATGGAAACAGTTAAAAGTTACATCGTCAAAGTACACGTTCGACGCGGTGTGAACATATACAAATATTATTACTACTACTACTATTATTATTATTAATAATAATATTATTATATTTATTGTTATTATTCTTACGATTTTCTTCTTTTTCTACTCCTCCTCTTTCTTCTTCTTAATTCTTCTTCTTCTTCTTCTTCTTCTTCTTCTTCTTCTTCTTCTTATGAATGCAGTTTATTTTCCAGCCCTTTTCCTCGAAATAACGCCAAGCACCTTACATGTCAATAAAACATTTGTTAAATGACATAATAGTTTACTGTCATAGTAATTAAAAATACTTTGATGATAAGTAGTTGTAGTATCTATGGTGAATTACGCTTGCTGTCCAAAATAACTCGATCATTTTTTAAGTTTAGTGCGACGACTAGATAAAAAGTACAACATGAGAATGAAATAATTAGGATAGCCTAAGTAAAATTCTATGATGAAATCATTGCTTACGTAATGACACAAATCATAGTCGGATATTCCAAGGCAC
The DNA here is from genome assembly GCA_019649035.1 of Elysia marginata. NCBI lineage: Eukaryota > Metazoa > Mollusca > Gastropoda > Plakobranchidae > Elysia > Elysia marginata. Next base: position 151,367 of record BMAT01004693.1, read on the forward strand.
TAAAACATACACATTTGTCTATAAAAAACAACCTCTGCCTATCAAAACAGCAGGCGGGTGCCAACGTGCATAATTAAAAAATGACTATGTTTGGACTTATATCCTACCTTTGACCTAAAACCATTAAGATCTAACACATTCCTTCTTTTTTTAATCTTAACTCAAAATATTTTTCGGTAAAAAAAATCGAAAATGTGACTGATATTGAATCAGGGGTCTCTAGAAGTATTATATGTGAAGCACGTCCCAAGTAAGTTTATCGATATGTAGCATAAGTTTAAATATAACTTAATTAAAAAGATTCTCTCTCAATATTTAGGTATTGGTAAAAACTTTGAGTGGGATGGTCAACTATTCTAAAATATTGACAATGCCTTTCTAGACCCCTCGTGACTAGAATAAAGAATGGAGCAATGGCTACGTTGTTCCGTTCAATATAAATTATACACTATAGTATACGTGGCATAAAAAACTGAACTTTACACTTGCCGGATTTCTTTGTACTTTATGCAATTTAGATTGGCCATGAATCAATTCTGACCACAACTCGACTGTATAATTATAAAGTAAAGTCAAAAATGTCAGCTGGAATTGTATTTCCCAATGGAACTCACATTAAACCCGGTTTTCAGTGGCGCTTGTTTTTACTGTCATCAGAGCAAGATATAAATCTTAACCCTTAAGGCAGGATAGCAGCAGTCAAAAGATAATAATTTAAAATTGTGGTCCGGCTAGTTTATCGATTTATTGTGAAGTATACATTAGAGAACGCGTCAAGGAACAGAAAAGTAAAGAGCTTGCTATTTCCAGATATTATAATGTACTATATTAAAAAAAGTGATACAAGAAGAAGAAAAATATTTTTAATCCACACCGGTAACTTTCTTGTGCAGGTGTGTCTGGTCTACGCAACTGTTAGCTCGCTTTTCTTTGAAAGTACCCAAGTAACATTCAATATATAACTCACCCGACAGAAAGAGGACACGGCCTTTTATACCCCTTATGTCTAGTTCCACCATTTATTTCCTACGTGTGCTCTCTTTTTTCTCTCTCTTACAATAACAATACTAACATTGATGATAATAATAAGAACGACAATAAATAGAAGAATATTGATGATAATGATACTACTACTACTACAACTACTACTACTACTACTACTACTACTACTACTACTACTACTACTACTAATATTAATGATAATAATAATAACAATTATAATTATGGTAGTAGTAGTTACTGTATCAGTAGTAGTATTAGCAGTAGTAGTAGTAGTATTAGTAGTATTAGTAGTAGTAATAGTAGTAATAGTAGTAGTAGTAGTAGTAGTAGTAGTAATAGTAGTAATAGTAGTAGTAGTAGTAGTAGTAGTAGTAGTAGTAGTAGTAGTAGTAGTAGTAGTAGTAGTAGTAGTAATCCTATATTAAAAAGAGATAAATTTTCTGCCAACTGTTTTAAAATAGGGTTCGGAAAAGAGTGAGAGTTTAGAATATGTTTTAAACCAAGAAATCTCAGGACACAAAGTATGTATTTTAAGATTACTCTTAAAGTGTAGTATAACGATTTATTCGTTGGCATAAACAAACTCGACTGAGTTTTCGACACATTTGAGAATTTTAAGAGCAAATTAGTTATAATGGACATTTATAAAAATTTAACAGTATCTGTAAAAATACAACTTTACATAAATATCTATGTATATATGTAATGGAAGAGAAGACTCACAGTGCAGCTTCAATTCCCGTAAACAGTAAAAAAAAATAATCTTCAAGCTTTGTCTTAGCAGTCTTGAGTTTTTGAAACGTTACATTACTAAAAACACGAAACAAAGAACTTTCTAAGAGGTCAATAAACTTGACATGAGAGACTTTTATTAAAATATTGTGTAATCGAGTAGTTATAGTATCGATATTGTGTTGGTTTAAGTATTACTACTATTCGTGTTCTCAACCGAGTAGTGCATCTAATTTCCCTGTAACTAGGGCTGCCATAGGAAATGGTTTGATTTATTCCCACTAAAAACTGAAGCAGGGCAAACTATCTTTGTATCTAAAGACATTACAGCAAGAAGGCTAAAAGGCAGAAAATTTGTCACTTGCGCATGGCTTGTAACATAGTACCGACTAAATCGCATTATCTCATTTTTTCCACACTGCTTTTTATTATGTTGGTGGAGGTGTGAAAAGCTTGGAGTCATGTCACAATTTGTACACCGCGACATTGCATTAAAATTACTTTGTTGACTATTTTTCTTTCCTTCTTTCTTTAGAAATAATCAGACTAAGAAAATCTTTTCACTTTCGTAAACTAGGGCATTGTAGGCGTCGCAAGCTCTAACCTCGAGAGCGAGTATATTTTGGTTGTTACAACATACCAATTTGTCACGCCTGTTCATGCTTTTGAAGAATTCCATTTTAGTCCCAAACTATTTAAATTTAGGGCAATCATTTCAAGACTGTTAAATCTTTTTGTGTTTGGCACACGTTATCTATTAGTTTTCTTTTTCTTCCAATAGTTTCTAATTTTTAAAGTAAAGGAGTAAAAGATATAGATTAAGTCATTTCATGTCTCACTATTTCATGACTGACCATTTCATATCTGACCATTTCATGTCTCACCATTTCTCAATTTACCTGCTTGTCTGACTTCCTATCTATTTGACAATCTGACCTGTTTGTCTCTCAACCTGTCGCAATTTTTATATAACAAGATTTTACTGTTTTGAATAACTCATTTTTTGTGAGGCGTTACAAACGTTGAAAACTTGGAAAATCAATCAAATTTATGACGGTGCTACTTTCTCTCGAAATTGCTAGGAATCACTTGGAATCACTTGGAATCACTAGGAATCACTTGGAA
>BMAT01004693.1:156736-169374 GCA_019649035.1 Elysia marginata
CATATTCTCTTGTGCGAAAAGTTAATGCTTTGCGTTCAATAAATTGGCCGTTACGCAGCGCTTAAGCAAATCAGAAGCAAAAAAATAAATACCGTACTGATAAATGTTTTTAAAGAAATAAACTACAATCATAATGTGTTGAAAATGATCATAAAAACTTTTACAGTTTCGGCTTTTAATAAAAGTATATTTTTTAACTAGTACACATAGTTTGTCCTTACAAGCATGCAATCATACACACACATAAAATTTTATTTTTCAATTTGTCAACAGCGTTTTTAGGTTTACCACTCTCTGTAGCCTATCTTACAAACCGATCATAACTTTTTCAAGTTGTGAAATAAATGGAGAGAAAAGAAAAAGAGCCGAACTTGTATATTTCGGAGTTGGAAAAGAAAAAGGAAACGGCGTAGCTCAAATAAATTTATCAAATAAAATGTGAGCGCTTCTCCTACCCCACTCCCAACCCCTGATTAAGAAGCATCTCTATTGAAAGTCACCATCAACCTTTCACATACCGCGCGCCATGCACGAGACATTAGGGTTATGGTGGTGATGAGGATGATGATGATGTGAATGATAGTGATGGTGATATTAATAATTATATCAATAATAAGAACAATGATAATATTAGTAATAACAATAATAATAATAATAATAATAATAATAATAATAATAATAATAATAATAATAATAATAATAATATCGATTATGATGATAATGATCCTGAAAATATTAATAATAATGAAAGCACGCTTATTGCAGCAAAATAGTAGTAGCTTTTTTTTTTTTCAAAACAAAACCAAGATGACGTAGCTATAACAAGAACTTGGCTTAACATGAAACCATCACCAGCAGTCGAAAGATTATGATGAGAAGAAATCTCCTTCTGATATTAATAGTAGTAATAGCGTTAAAGGAATCAATCAGAATAATATCTAGAAGAAGGAGAAAAAGAACAAGTCTAAGAATAATTATGATAACAACATAATAAAAAATATATTATTGTTATACCAATAATGATGATAATAATAATGATGATAATAATAATGATAATAATAATAAAAAGAAGAAAAAAGAAGAAGAACAACAACAACGACAACAAAAACAAAACAAGAATAAGAAGAAAAAGAGCAACCGTAATACCACCACTACTGTTAATGGTGGTGTGGTATTCATTGCCTACTCATGCAAATAAAAAAATAGTAACAATAATGACAACTTTTATCATAGTGTTAGTAATAACTACGCGCTTATAAATACAGCAATGTAATTGTAATTTTTTTTAAAGATAAGTAACATATTGAAATAATAAAAGGCATTTTTACAACAATATAGAAGTAAGTCTATATTATTTTTACGAATAATATCTTTCAAAAAGTAATATTCGTAATGATATTGTGCCGTCCACTGAAACAATTTAGCTGATCTGCCGCTGTTAATGTAGTCATCCTCCCCATGCCCAAAATATGTTAATACAATTTATCGATGCTATTTTAAATCCACATAGGCCTAGATAAATCTAGAATTGAAAATAGTCAGTGCAAAATTTATTAAGTGTAATTTGAGAGATTCCTGGTGATTTCAAGTGATTCCTAGTGGTTCCCATAGTTATTGCAAGTGATTCCTATTGATTCCTAGAGTGATTATAAGTGATTCCTAGTGATTCCAAGTGATTCCTAGTGATTTCAAGTGATTCCAAGTGATTCCTAGTGATTCCAAGTGATTCCTAGAGTGATTCCTAGTGATTCCAAGTGATTCCTAGATTCCAAGTAATTTTCAGTGATTCCTAGTGATTCCTAGTGATTCCAAGTGATTCCAAGTGATTCCTCGGGTGATTCCTAGTGATTCCAAGAGATTCCAAGTGATTCCTAGTAATTTTCAGTAATTCCTAGTGATTCCAAGTGATTCAAAGTGATTCCTAGTGATTCCAAGTGATTCCTAGTGATTTCGAGAAAAAGTAGCACCCAATGTATATAAATTAGAACACCCTATTATACCCCCTCCGTAATCTCTCTCTCTCTCTCTCTCTCTCTCTCTCTCTCTCTCTCTCTTTCTCACCCTCTCTCACCCCCACTTCCAACAAAAATTTTAAATGTCTCAAAGTGATTCCTCCTTTTGTGATCGTTCTCTTCCCCACCTCTCCCTATCTGTCTATCTCTCTCTCGCAATCTCTCTCTCTCCTATACTTCCTTACGGGGTCTAATGTGATCATTTCATTAAAACCAAGTGAATATATATTTAAAAATGTTCTTAGCATTTAATGTTTACTCCACTTCCTTGTCTGTTCTATCATATCTAGATTTCAAATCTATTTCACCCAGTTTCTCTCTCTCTCTCTCTCTCTCTCTCTCTCTCTCGTAAGCATAAAGGTCTTATTACCTCTCTCTGTCTATATGTAGATTTCTGCTTTTTCTTCACGATGATCTAGCTATTCTAGATACCGGCCTTTAGATATAGCCTCTGGATTTTGTACATATGCTATTATATGATATAATAGGCAAGTAAAAAAGGCTCATATTGGGTGGAATTTCTAAAAGAGCTAGATTTTATTCACTTTTGTCATTAATTCTTTCGCCTCATTTGAGAAGTAAATAGAAAAGAAGAGGTTAGGAGAACGTTTATCTAATTCATAAAATGTATCACGGCTTGAGGAATGACAATATTCGCGCATGCCATTTGCAAAGAGATAAATTGATTTAGGTCTAGATTTTACTTTTGTAACAGAGCTTAGAGCCTTATTTGAAGCCTAGAACACAAACATGTGTGAAAACTTTCATTAAAGAAATCTACCGTGTTTGTATTAGCTTTTGAATTATCGATGACGCTCAAAGCATGTTGTAGATATCATTCATAAAATCTTTAACCCTTTGTATTTGCTCTGTGCTCTATTTTCTTCATCGTAAAAAAATTCCTTACGACAACAGGAGCGCGTGACGTAATAGACGCACTCCGATATTTTAGTAAAATCATCATGGTTTGACCTAGGTTTTGCGCTGTTCAAATTTTGGCCCCCCAAATGAAGAAAAATTTTTAAAAAATCGCTGTCATCGTTTATGATGATTCTGATCTGAATCAACGTCCCAACATCGGAAACACAATCTCTTCCACATTCCTTTCTGCAAATTGCACAGCCATTTCTTTGTGTGGCCCTATAAGAAATAGGTATTACGGAGTTTAAAACAAAGCACTCTGAGACCACTTTTGATACACAGTTGAGCACCAAGAGGTAGATTTAGGTCAGAACAATCATTGACGTAACCTGAAACTCTCCAAAGTATGCTCCAATCTTTCAACCAAAACAGAAAGCTGTGTTTTTAGTGGTTTCAGCGTCTGTAGCTGAGGCTACGAAAGCACCAACAATCAAACAAACAAAAAACAAAAACAACCCAACAACACACAAAAACACAGCATTACAGACTTTTCATTCCGATAAAGGAGATTCATGCATTATGTCTTTGTATATTAAAGATCGTATTAGGATTAAGGACCATTACAAAATCTGTGATTCATCTTTTCTACTAGCATTATTTTTGTGTATTTCATCACAACTTTTACTGTTCATCAAAAGATGCACACTCAAGTTGGTAATGCACCGGGCTTACCTTGCTTTTTTAAAAATTCGCCTTTGTGTATCATTTTTTGCTACTTGAGGATCTAATTCATACATTGGTCTTCTTCTCACCATATACCATGGATACTCTTTGTACGTATCGCAAATACAAGCACACCATAATCTAGAATATGTTGAGAGGCCGTATTATAACTTTTTTTCTCAAAACATATAACCCAATCATTTTATGACCATGACTAGCATAACCTAAAAAATTGCAAGAGAATATTTTACATCATATTTCGGTAGAGGTATGTTAGACAGATAATATGAGAAGAACTGACCACAATACAGAGGTCAAGGCATATCATTAAACAAAAATCTTGAAAAAATACACGTCAATATCTACAACACTATCAGGAATAGAAACGTTGAATCTTAACCAAATGTTAGTATGTGACAAAACTTCTAAAACATGCAGCTCGGTGTGACCTTGATCCAAGGTCAAGGTCAAACATCAACCAGAAATGGAAAAACGGATAAAAAGCCAAAATTTGTCATAAATTTTCATGTCATTGTGACGTTTTCTACACGTACGCTTTTTCAATCGTGTCTTTGCAATTGAAATTGAGATGAATTGAAACAGACATTACATCCAGTAACAGCATGGATAACTGGCAAACTGAAATACAACCTGCCAAGAAACAGCTGCACATGCTTCGCGATTTTCGTGTCCCAGCATTTACATTTCTATTCGGCAACAGAATATTTCCTCGTCTCCTGTTCTAGCGTGGTGGATAGGAAGAATCAAGAGATTAGTGTCATCTTAAACAGCAAAAACAGCAACAACAATAGTCACTTTTTGCCCTTTCCGGGGCTTCAGAGACTATCATGCATAAAGTGTCATTTTCACTGCATACAGCCTGACAAATGCAGTTAGTTGTTCGGCTTTGATAGGAACAAACCTTTCCTGGTTTGCAAGGTCATATCTGATGTGATATGAAGTGAATATCCGTGACGTGGTCAACTTCATTTTGGATTTACACAGATGAATGATATCTTTTGTTGATGGGCCTGATCCATAGTCAGCAAAGACAAAAATCGGGTTTCTGAATCGCTGTCTCACATAGCCCAGGTAATTTTAATGACGGAAACATACAGGAATACACGTGCTGACGGGTCTTCTGAAAAAGTGCTCCGCCCTCCAGGATAAAATGCATCTCACCAGTGGATAGGAATTTTGGCATATGACGGAAATGGTTTTCCATAACTCGTTTTTAAGAAGCGCTGTGCGTATGTGTTTCCTTGTCGGAGTAAGATAGTAGAATGAAAAAGAGATGCTTGACAAATCGTATTTGAAGCCACCACTTTTGTCCTAAAACCATTATTTTCCCTACTAAATTGCTGAAAATTCACTGAGCACACACATTCATCGTGTTGCCATCAAGCTGGACTGTGTTTTTTGGAGGCCGGTATGTTGACTTGGTTTATTCTTTTGAAGCTGCAGCCTTCTTCTTTGTATTCCTTCATTTTTTCCAATCCTTCATCTCCAGCTTATTATGCTTTGTATAAATTTACAACAGGTTCAGCTACAATGCCAGTGCTCATACCAGATCTGTTCTAAAATGAGTCTCTTTCTGAGAAGCTTAGTGAACATGTCCTGTTTCTCTTTCTTCTGAATACTAGCACTTGTTGCAGCTAGGTATTTATTGTTTTGTTTATTCGTTGCAAATGACAAAGGCTTGCATTGCTGCATTTGTATACGCACATGCTATCATGGATAGAAGCCATGTCGAACACTAGGATCCGAACACTCCTTTGTCTCGTCTGGACTCTCCCAAAGGCTATAGGTCCTTCAAAGCACATGATGACCTGCTTGAAAGATGACAAATTCAGCTCTGTAGGTTGTTTGAGCCTGAAGCTTGTCTTTGGGGTACTGGTTAATACACTTGGTGTATAAGTAATGACTTCACAGTTTCATAAACATGTAACGGTGCGACATATTTTAAGGCGTAATTTATACCTGTATGTAATCTATTTTGTCAGATACATTTCCTAAAAAGCTTTTTACTCACAAATAGGCCGAACCCGCTCATGATCTAACTTAGACAACCTGTCTAAACTTTGGATTAGCGGTTCACCGCCCATGCGATACGATTAATGAAAGAGAAAAATAATATTAATCATATTATGATTATCCTTTAACGTATTTGAAAATTGCATAAAAGCTACATCAACAACTTCATATGATGAAGATAATAATAATAACAATAATAATAATAATAATAATAATATTAATAATAATAATAATAATAATAATAATAATAATAATAATAATAATAATAATAATAATGTATTTTTATAGCGCCTAAAATCCACAGAAAAGTGCTCGATGGCGCTTTTACATATAATTATAGACATTTAAGTTTGTGTACATAAGATGAGTTTAGTATCTTTTTGGTGACATTTAGGTAGATTTTGAACTCCTAAATAGAACTGTGTACTTTTAACCACAGGTAATGTACCCAGCAATATTTGGTATCATAGTATTGAGTGGTTCAGTAAGAAGTTTTTTTCATGAAGTAACTAAGTAAGTTTTCAACCTACACAGATTTCGTAAAGATTTCGTCACCTTGTTCAATTCGCTAACACCAAACATCAAACATAAGGCCCAGCGCAGGAACCTTAACGTCAACTTTAATTTTGTTTTCATTAGGAGTTTAAAATGAAAGTTTGCAAAAATATTTACAAATAATAACAAAATCAAAGAGACGTTCGTTTTACAGCGGAAAACATTCGATTAATCATTATTTTTAGAAATCTTGTGTTCAAAGGCATAGTGTCCTAAGCAGACTTGGGTTTTTTCTCTGCCTACGCATTTTCTAATCGCTGTTTCAACAGACAGTGTTTTCTAATTTGTTAACTTTGTCCTGATCATAAATATATACGTTATTCAGACTAAATATAGTAAAGATTAAAAAGTCAAACTTTAGAAGATAAGTACTTTCCTAATATAGATGTTCGTAAACCTTAAAAGGCACTCCTGTCTTTGCTAGATCAAGGGCTCACCGCGAGAACAACTTCGAATTTCAGATACACAAATTAGTGATGATAACCAGTTTTTGTGCTTGAACTATTATTTTTAATACGATTGAAGAAAAATTTTCATCCTCTTAAGAGAAAGTAAAAAAGTAACCTATAGCGCGTGTGCGAATGATAAAGAGAGAGGGATATAATGAGCAGAGAAAAAAAGAGAAAAAGAGTGACCAAGAGAGGAGATTTAAAATTTAAGGGTATTTTTACAAGCCCAATTCCACTTCAAAGGTGCTCTCAGGGCTTGGGTCCCAATGACAATTTACGGGCTGCCACCCAGAGACTAGCGGGGATACCATGACTTAGCCTCAGCCGATCACATTATACTGACACCGACCCAACCAGTACCAAGAGAGGAGAGAGAAGAGAGGAAGATAGATAGATAGATAGATAGAGAGAGAGAGAGAGAGAGAGAGAGAGAGTTAAATAATAAAAGAAATTTAATCAATATACAAGTATAAAGGTAACTAAGCATGATATTTTAAACGATTCTTATCTGCCGTCATAAATTAAAAAAAAAATTAATTAACCCAGCAAGGTAAGATTCGTAAAGTAGGAACGCTTTTTCCATAGGAGTTACCTAATGGTTCTGAAGATTTTTACTATTGATGCAGCATTGTGTATCAAAAGTGCTCTAAGAGCTTTATATTTAAGATGCGTAAAATTTTTTCTGTCCTGCCACACAAAGGGGTGCGCAATCTGCAAGAAGGAAGGCGGAAAAAATGATGTTTACCTAGATGCTCGTGAGATTTAGGTCAGAACCACTGTCCGATGTGTAATAATTTTTCTTCTACTAAAAAGATACCCTCAAATTTCGCGGGTTTAAGCAAAGATGATGGTATTGGTTCAAATAAAGGTGAAAACGGACATCCGAATGTTTGAGATTGGTTGCGAAAAAAAAAACCTTTATAATTAAATGAGAGTAGCTGGTCCCACTCATAAGTTCCTACACTGTCCATAACATGATAAGTCGTTCATAAAAAGTACATTAGACCATATAACTAAGTTTATTCAGTTAATAAAAAAACACATTAGACCATATACTAAGTTTATAAAAAAAAGCCTAGCGCTTCTTTTGTGGTATTTTAAGAAAGTTGGCGACTTCGGGGATCAAACCCCTGACCTTCAAACACCTCGCATTTCGCTTCATTGGCACGACGCTCTAACCATTGAGCCAGCGACGCTCTGATGATATAGACAAACTGAAGGAAGTTATGGCGGTTGTAACTGGCTTGTGAGGGACGATTAGAGTGAAGTGAAAATGGTTAGGCTTCAAATCTAGAGCTTGGGGCGTATTCAGATTTTACATGTCAAAAAAGATCTTTCCTAGTTTGTACTTTCATTGCTAAACAACAGTATAGACTCATCCACCACAGCTAATGTACACTTCCATTTTGAGGCCACAAACCTCGACCTAGATCTAGATCATTAACACGACATTAAGTGATCATCTGCCCCGGCGTTCTGGCCAAGCAGTGGGACGAAAGCGCTTTGCTACTAAGAATAAGACAGAGGCGTTTATTTTTTGGTAAAAGTGACAAACACTAAGAAGATTGATACCTCTATTAATTACCCATAAAATTTTCCGAATTTGTTGCATGTCTCTGGATTAGTGAATTATGCTACCTATCAACATAAAATTGGCACTAATTAAGCATTCTCAGAATTTGCAGCATTTTGCAAAAAATGTAGGCTTGTAACGAAAAAATTGTCTCCCACACACTTTTTTTTATTTTATGTATAATTTTTATCAAGAATGAAATAAAATATGCGCGACTGATTGGTTTATTTCCGCCCATGAAAGAAGTAATTAATTACAAGCTCTGAGCTTTAGGTAGAAAGGATCATATTAATGAGCTAGCCATTTCTCGCTTACAGCTATTCTGTTACAGTCTCACTTAACTCATCGCTATGGTAACCGTCACCAAACACCACAAACCTCTTTGGCATTCCTTTTGTGACAGCTAATGGCATTTGAAATAAAAAAAAATTAGAATTTCATATAAAAAGTAGTATCACAATATGTACGATGATGGCCGACTATTGGACAACTTAATTTACTTGTAATGTTAATTTTAAAGTCGTGAACAGCCTCGCAAGTTATCAAACTGGGACTAGCCTCGCGTAGTCTCGATATAAATTAGGTTTTCACCAGGGATGTGTTATGGATTAGACCTCGATTTATGTTTTTTTTTATCCTGATATTCTAAGAATATCAGTAAGTGCACTAAGGATAAGTAAGTTGATACAACTATTCTAGGTAATGTATCAGAGAGTCCACTGAGGGTTAAGTAGATAAACGCATCTAAACCGAGGCGCTTTTAATTCAAGGCAAATCTCCCAAATACGGTGTAGGCTTATTTTAAAACTTTGTATCTATAACATGTTGATGTCAATAATAATGTGGTTAGTATGACACATTTGCTATTTCAGTAACTTTTTCTTTGAAATATGGAATCGGTGTGACGGAAATGTTAAAAAAAATAAAATCAACCCTAGATAATAAGACACCTTCTCTTCCAGGACACAAAATATGGAACATACCACATAGAAGAGTTGTGCAGAGCTTTGTAGAAATATCTCTATAAAGTTTTGAGTTTATTATCCTGTTTCAACCGTAGGGGAAGCAGAGTTTCTTAAAAGAAGAAAATCAAAGTAAACGTAAAAAAGCACAAAAAAGCACAAACACACACAATACTATTTCACTAATCTCATAGGTCTCAAGTTTTGTAAAACTCTTTCATGTTTTCCCACTTACCATTTGCGGTAGTTATCTCTCTCTTCCACTGTTTGCTTTCTTGTTCAGTTTACCTCTAAGCAACTGAAATCGGCTTTTTGTCAAGTTTCTCAAAGAATAACAGTATATAAAATATTTCACATTTGTTTTTAAACTGGACTTATACATAATTATAGGTGCTCTGAAATGATTGTGACTTTTTATAATAATAACGATTTATAATAATAACAATAAATATAATAATATGTATATGTGTTAATAATCGAAAATAACTTTTATACAGCGCATCATTTATTTGTGGCTCAAAGCGCTCAGGGAAATAAAAGTCCTTGTGTACATTGTGGTGGGTGAAAATTTGGATTTTTCCCAGTTAAACCTTACATTAAGCATAGACTGTCTCTCGGCCTTACAGACTTCGCAGTTATGGTTGAAGCACATTAGAGACCTTTAGCACACGCACCGTGTCCCACTACGCGTTCGTGAAAATCGGGAAAGCAGATTGATGAAACTATAAAAATAATGAAACCAGTTTCTAAAAATAGACCCACAGACGTTCGCGTCATACTCACGCGCTGCTGCTTAAAGTATCTGCTTAAAATATCTTAAGTTTTGCGTCTTATTCGGAGCATATTACTGCACACCTTGAAACAATGTCTATCTGCAAATGTTGCGTTTAAAAGGACTGCATTTATATTGAGTGAATATGTATATGATATCACTTCATCAAAACATTTATTGTTGGGGAAATTGTGGGACCGTTAATCTGAAGATAAGGGTCGGAGGCAACAAAAGAAATCGCTTTGTTAAGACAATTTGATACAAGAAATTGTGATGAAATGGATAGTAAGCTTGAAATCGATTATTCGTAAAGAAAAGGTTGACCAAATAAATTCTACCGCTTTGTAATAATCGATTTAAGCTGGTTTATCTTGAACTGGGCAGACTGGGGATTGTGACAAAATACCAAAATGAAATAGCAAAAAACACTTTTATTAACTTTTATTCTGTACGGGCTTGACTGCTGTGGTTCTCGATATATTTCAATTTATCAGATGACGCATTTATTAAACTACTCGTACAAAGATACCAAATCAATGCTACAAAAATGGTAACAAGAAAAAATTAGTTTATATCAATTAACACCTGTTTTGAAGCATCTGAACTGGTCGAAGGTGAATAAATGTATCCAGTACTCTTCATACGAGTAGTTAAATGAAAGAATTATGTAGAAAATTATTATTTACTTGTTTTAACTAATTATTGTGTGGCTCCGTGGTCTAATGGCGCTCGGCTTTCGGACAAAGAAGTCCGGGATTGTAGGCAATCAAAGATCTTGCCAATATGCTAGAATGATGCGCTTTATTTGCTGCTCCCATGTGAGTTCAAAAGGTGATTTGATTGGTAATAGCCTGTCAGGAAACCTATGTAAAGCGCTTAGAGAACATTCTAGTGGATTTGTCTAGTTGATAAGGCGCTATACAAAATATCGCTCTCAACAGACTTTAAATGTGTTTATCGTTATAAAAAAAGACAGTTCTGCCTGATCTTACTTTATGCAACATCATAAAAAATCCCCTATGAATCTGATCATCTAACTAAGGCAAAGATAGAAGTAGACAGACTAGACAAGCCTAGTAAATTATTCCATGACACTGAACAAAGTTCTTCCATTATCTATTGGAATGAACAAGAGACTGCGTGGTTGGTATATGACATATGAAACACATTTATCTTCGAACATGTGACTTTGCTTATTCCAAGTTCAACGACCTAAAAACAGAGACCTATAGGCTACTCCTTTCTTGTGAAATACATCATAAATAAAGATGAATGACATTATAAGTAACGTGGAGAATATTCTTTGATTTTCTCGTAGGCAGTAGTTTGCGCAATTCATCTTCCTGTGCTATTCTTCAAATTAGTTTTTTGCACTGATATTCCTTATTGGTTATCTATACATGACATGCGAGACTTGGTGCCTGTTAGTGGTTAGAAAATAAATTCTACTTTGTAGTACAAATAATTGAAATGTTTGTCACTATCACCTCTCTGATGTTTTCGTACTTGAGGATGTGGAGAGAGGGACGGTAGCCACCTCATCCTAAGTATATGATAAATAGATATGATACATATTTGCATAATTTAAAATAGTGAGCGAAGTATTTCTAACCTTTCAGTTTCACTCTATACATTTTTGATCATCGGAACTAGTTAAAAAGTGTGTGGACACAATTAACTTATAATGACTTTGTTGGTGTTTATGGTAGATAGAAAGAAAGAATGATAGAGGGAAAGAGGAAAAGAGAGAGAACTTAAAAATTTTGGAATTTGATCCTACACCTCATACTCTCTCTCTCTCTCTCTCTCTCTCTCTCTCTCTCCCTCTCTTTTATAACTTTCTGAGAAATATCATCAAGGTTTTCCAAAGCGGTTATTTTGCTACGTTATTCGGTATTTGGCGTAGTTCTATCTCGAACAATATTTTTACTAAACCCCTTTTGTTCATCTAATTGAAAGTACAACTGAGGAAGAGAGAAAATTTTGTTTATATTATTAGGACATAGGAATAGGCTCATAAGCTAACATTTGCCTTTTTACTTCTCTTGCTGGCAAACTTGAAAAAAAGAATACAGAAGACAGCTAATTTTGCTTAAAACTTGTATGTTGTGCGGACCTTGCGGTAGGTATTGACTTACTTCCGTTTTGTAAAAGTCAGTCAAATCTTAAGCTGTACAAGAAAATTTCCCTCTCTCCAAAGACATTCGCAATATTTTTATACGCTTATATGACAGGTCTTAAATACTGATTTTACCCGTTCAATGTTTAAGAACACATAAATAAATTGCGACAAAAGAATTTAAAGAGTTATATAAACGACAGCACCCAATTAATTTAGTACGAACAAAAGATTGTTGAAGCAGGTTTTCTAAAGATCACATTAATCAATGTATTGTGTAAAACAATTTTTTTTTACCGAGATGTGGCAAAAGGTTATCTATTTACTCAGAAGAGCTGCTGATATTCACATCAAGTAAAGCAAGCTTTGGTGGCTTGGCTTCAGCGCAGACAGATGACTCACGAGATTAAATCTTGCATCAGCCAATGGCAAATTAATACTGTCAAAATTAATTTCAAGTTTGATCTGATTAAGAAATATGGGAGATATCAAGAGAGAGAGGTAGAAAGGGGGGAGAAAAGGAGGGAGAGAGCAAAGTAGAGAGGGAAGGAGACAGAGAAGGAGAGAGAGGGGGGGAG
>BMAT01004693.1:178206-189180 GCA_019649035.1 Elysia marginata
CCCCAAAAAAAAAAATGTAAAAAGTCAAAGCCCTCAACTAGAGCACTTTTCAATAACTCTCCATACAAATACTTATCATTATGTCTTATCTGTTTTGATTTAACAGCAAGGTGATCTTTCACTCAGGATTTGAATAAGAAGATGCGCGATTATACTTTTAACATAACAATCTTCGATGGAAGAAGATATTGAATAACCAATGCATGTGTGAAATGATGGACTTGTCTTTCAAGAGGGGGCCTAGATAGCTCAGTTGGTAGTGGCTTCACTCAGTGGCCAAGAGGTCGTGGGTTCGAAACACAGCCGAGCACAGTCCGGGCCCCTACTGGTTGGGTCGGTGTCAGTATAATGTGACCGGCTGAGGCTAAGTCATGGTATCCCCGCTAGTCTCTGGGTGGCAGCCCGTAAATTGTCATTGGGACCCAAGCCCTGAGAGCACCTTTGAAGTGGAATTGGGCTTGTAAAAATACCCTTCAATCCATTGTCTTTCAAGAAGCCTTGATTTCAATGTACCGATATGGAATTAAACATTACAATTTTGTGTCACCCTTTATCTTTATTATGGTCATGATTATAAAATATCATTGCTATAAAACTAATTATTTTAACGATTGTTATTATATTAGAGTACAAAAGAACAGTAAAAAAAAAATCCAACCTTAATTAGGTTGTGTTACATTCCTGTTGAAATGTTGATGCATCAATCATAACTTAGAACTGCCGAGACCGAGATCTATAATTATAGATGAGATAAAGTAAAAATAGATCTAGGATTAGTTTCAATTTCATTTATGTGTTAGAGATTCCCTACAGTTCCCTCACCTGTGTTATTCTTATTCAGGTAACAGAGTTGTGCGTATTTAGGCTTGCGTGAGATTTTGTTCAAAATTTTAGCAAACAAAATTAAGTAAGCGAACATTCACTTCTTTGGCCCCAAAACGACCTTTTCCTAGAAACTATGCATCAAGAAAGTTTGTAAATTCTATACTTCAGGAAAAAAAAGGTCAAACTTTACCAATCTCGGAAAAAGGTTGGCCGAAGAACAACCACACACAAATAAAAAGTCTCGCCCACTTTGTTGAATTATGCATTAACTCAGTAATATTTAACTTATATTGCGTGAGATATGGTGTGTACGTAAGTGTGTGTGCCCTGTGTGTAATATTCGCGTGAAAGCATGTGAATGTGAACATTATTTTTCTTCACACGATAGTTTTTTTATATCATTTCTAAAGATGTTATGCGCATAAAGCATTCTTTTCGAATGGGTTCACCTCAGACTTGTATGCTATACTAGAGCGCAATGCGCACTATAAATTCTATTTATTATTATTATCAGAACAAGGCTCTAAGTAAAGTGCCTACATATTATTATTATCATTATTATTATTATTATTATTATTTTTTTTTATTATTATTATTATTACTTTTGTTGTTGTTTTCATTTTTTACTAATATTCGAGTGTGTAAAAACCTGCAGATGTAAATGATGATTGAGCTGGACTTTTATACCAATATCACGAGCAAAGAGGCAGAAGAAATGGCTTTAAAAAAATTCTTAAATCAAGTTTAAAAAATACCGTGCAGAGTAAAGTAACTTTCATTTTAATGGACGGTGGATAAGAATGAGAAATCTTCACACTTTAAAAGCCATGTCAGACTCAGGCTTTTGAATTTTCTAACTTGTTTTTTGCTTCAGTTTGGACATACGAGAGACTAGTTAGTTTCGATAAAAGATTCTTGAAGTTTTTTCTAAATTCGGCTATTATGCAAAACTAAGAATAAAAAGTTTATTCTGTAGTCATTTAAAACAAGTTTTGAACGCAACTCGAATGGGTGCCGCGTGTTTAAGTGTCCGCTGTGTTCGCTGATTTCTGATATAAAGTAAACTAAAATTTCATTCGAAACTGATTAGCGTGAGTTACTCTTTAAAACTTACACTTTTTAATTAATACCATATGAATATCATGAAATAGAAAAAAAGGTATGAAGACTTTAATGGTCATGATATTTAAATCCAACTTGTTTATATTGATTTTCTACTTAATAAATACTTTTTGAAGAGTGCAACAAGACATTTTTTAAAAATAAAACATTTTATCATAAATCAGCGTTTTCTGTCGCTCAAGCTTCAAGAATTTTTTGTCAAATCTGCGACTCGTAGATGCATAATGTGGGTTGTTTTTATTTGCGAAATTCCGTAGAAATATTTATCAGTATGATGTAACCAGCAATCCGAGGTAAAAATCAACCATGTTAGAGCACGCTACCTGATTGTAGAGAACCAGGAATTAATGTCACCAACCTCACTGTGAAACACCAATATATTATCAATATAATAATAATAACAATATCTTTTCAAAATTTGTTACAGGCCTACTGAGTAGCACACACACCGAGTAGTGTGAATCAAAGAGAAAATATTCTTTGCATGTTGGCGTTCCTAAACCTGGGTAACAAGAGTGATTAAAAACAAAGGCAGAGACAACTAAGTGCCTCGTTCAAGTACTATTGTGTTGATTCCCTCAAGACATTACCCTTGACTCGTGCTGTGGCAGAGCTGCTTAAAGATTCTATCACAAGCCGACCATCATGGGCTGTGGAGGATCTACCAATAGCGGAACGGAACCAACAACCACACAACAGGTGAGGCAATTCTTACTCGCGTTTTCTGGAACAATAATTCAGAAGATATAAAAGCAAAAAATCATTCAAGGAGAAGCCAAAAAATATCTCTTAAAACATTTCGTGTAAAATCCATAGTTTGTATCAGTTTTAACTCGTGCTATATTTTTCTTAATATATTGCATTCTTATGATTGTGTTGTGCTGTTTATCCTTCATTGCATATATTTTGTATCAACCATGCCTTTAAGCTTTCATCTATCTGTGTGACCCAGTCACTTTTTTGGGATTTCCTTGTATAAATCACAATATAACGTATTTGTAAAGCACTTACAGCTGTGTGGAATAAGCGCTTTAAAATTTCTATCGTTATTATTATTTATTGTCATTACTACTACTACTACTACTACTACTACTACTACTACTACTACTACTACTACTACTACTACTACTACTACTACTACTTCTACAACTACCTGCTGAATATTCCGTTCTACGAACGATGGAAAAAACTATGATTAAAAGTTGTTATAACTATGTCTATTTATCTCCATGTATATGAAAAACATTTTTACCCCCACTTGCGACCCCGAACCCCCTCTCCCTCTCCTGTCCCAATTCTTTCTCACCTGCCAAAGTCTCAATACTGGCAAATGCATTTTTTACCCCAACACTCATTATGATTGCATATTTTGATAGAACAGGGTTAGGACAACCCAAAAATAACAAAATTTGCTCAGAATAACTGACCTAAATCATGGTAGGGCCAAAAAACATTCGACTTAAGGGGGTTTTCTTTGAAAAAATGGTATATGGTTTAACCAGGATATCTCAAAAGAAAAACAAGGAATTGCTTTGATTTTTTGCTGTGACATGTAGATTTCAGTGGTTAAAATGATGAACCAATAATATTAAGGATAGGTTGATAAGTTTTCATATGAGGCACCAGAAACTTGTTCGGTTAGTTTTTACGTAAAAAAAAATTAGGGGGTAGGGTTGCAAATCTGTTTATATTTTTCAAGGGAACATATTTAAAGACTACTTTAAAGGTTCAATTTCACACACATAGTCTTGAAAACAATTATGCCAAGTTTCAAAGATGTTGAACCAAAACTTTTTGAGATATCCTGGTTTGTCTGAGGAAAAATGCGCGAAAAATGAATTTTTGAGAAAGCGAAAAAAAAAAGAGAAAAAATTGCCAAAACCAGCAACCTAATTTTTTTTTAAAAATTAAAAAAAAAATACTTCTCAATGTCAGATTGATGTAATTTTGCTACCAAAATGTTCAGAAATAAATGAAGTTTTTATGAGGCCAAAAACCTGGTATATGTAATCTGGACCCAAATTTGCCTTTTTTGCTAGTTTAACCTGTCCATAAACACTCTAAATGTATCAACTCAATAGTATAATTTAACAATTTTTCATTCCCTTATCAAGATATAGATCGATCTACATAATCTTAGAGTCTAGCTATTACACCTTTGGACGCGGTTCTGCTTGGTTAGATTCTAGCTACCTATCATAGCCAATGCAATGATGATCTTGGTTGAAAATCTCTAGATTATAGGCTATATTTAATCCATTCTAGATCCAAATCCACTCCACCTTTATAACATTTATAGTGGGTATAGTTTTAACCTAGATTAGATCTACGCAAAAAATATACTCATATATAGATCTAGGGTTTAAAATGAAACATTAATCTAGATGAAAAATTTTTAGAATATTTTCGTAGAGGGGGTTTTGCAGTAGAATCTAGATGTAGATCTCTATCGAGATTGAATTTGTGATCTCTTGAAATCAATCCTCCATTGTGCTGTTTTCTAGATAAAAACTCCTCCTTGCCTTGATTTTAAAAGTTTTACTTTAAGAGTACTTAGCCTACAAGACCCTTGACTTTTACATTAGGATTTTAAGAATTTAACGGGGTGTTATTTACATTTTAATACAGTCGCTGAAATGGCATCGGAAGCACTTTTCAGTTTAAATTTGTAACTTTAACTCTATGAGCGTCTCACGTTAATTTTTTTGCTTCATAACTTTCCTAAGTGCTTGGTTTAAAAAAGACCGCTTTGGCTGACGCCTTAGGGTTAAAATAGTTTTATGTTGTTTTTCATTCTTCTTTTAACTCTAAAAATGTTATGTTTTGAGAAAAATATTGTGCCCGCTCCAATCTTGTATACATTTTATAGCTTTGGGGCAAATTTGACATGTGTGTGTGTGTGTGTACGCGGGTAGTTGGTCTTAATTTTAGGCCTAGCTCAATAGATTTTTTTTCATCGCAGATACATTCATAAATAACAAAGGCAATTTGTTACAATTTTGTTTTTTTTTAAATACAGTTTTTTCTTTCAGCTTTATACAGATGGTACCGTCAAGAAACAAACACAACATTTCTTACTCGTAACTCAATTTTAAAAAATGATATGGTTGTAATCAACATACATGACATAAAAGAGTTGATCGCATAGTTAAGCGTAACTTAATCAACACTAATTAATGTCTGGCATTCTATCTAAGTGGAATGGCTAAATTACGAGATTATATGCTTTTGAAGTTAAGTGGGTGTTCATAAGTCAATTTTTTTAGATATTGACGCTAAAATTATTTCTTAACAGTTTTCACAAGTAATTCATGTTGAAATATCATGTTTTATGTGCTTATTTGTAGCTTGTGTGGTTGCTAAGGTCTCAACACTTTTAATTTCGTCTAAAGTTTAAATGTTATTTTCTCCTTTTCCTGAAATTTCACAAGACTAACTCTGCCAACTTTAAATGCCTTTAAACTTCATCCAGAAGCATGACATAACCTAACTGTTTATTTGAAAATAGAAAAAAAAATCCTTTCTGTGTTACCAATATCTATATAGTCCAATTCAGACGTAAGACCTTTTTTGAGTGGCTGCAAGACAAAGAATTATTTTAAAACAATGCATGAAGAACAGATATATCAATTGAAAATGTTTAATCTTAGCTCCCTAATCTTAGCAAAGTAAAGCCGTATCAATTCTGCAATGTTTGTTCCAAAAATAATTCCTCAATTTACTTGAACTATAAAATGGTAACTTGTTTCATCATTTACAAAATATATGATGTTTTTCTATAATATATTCACCAGGATCCCATTAATTATTTCTCATCCGAAAAAGGTCTGTTTCAATGATTCGCCATTTACTGTCTGGATAAAAACATTCATTTTCATTGTATACGGAACTTTGAATAAGTGTGTTTTTTTTGTATCGACCAAGTAAAGACTTTCGACAACTTTGATCGATTCTTGATTTTTAAGATATGTATTTTATGCTTCAAAGTCAGTTCAGTCTAATTTCGACATACTGCCCAGATGAAAATAAAATAAAAAATTTGCCTTGCGATAGGCGTATGGTTATTGAAGTTAAATTATTTCTTAATTCAAGGACTTTACCGAAAGAAATTGATATTCACTCTTCTGGTCTTAATACATGACTAAAAGCTGTTTCTATACTTGAGTGTAAAAGTGTTGCCAGTAAAGGTGGAAGTTTGCAGTTTAATGATTAAAGGAAGATATCTGAAAATACGAATACTGGTAAAGATAAGTTATCATGAGGAAGATTATACAGGTGACAAAGTCGATAACCACAACCACAATTGGCTTGGTTTTTGTTGTTGGTAAAATCTATGACAATATGGTGCCTTTTGAGTTCCAGAATTTTGCCCAAACGAATAACAACAACAAGAAACAGAACCTCAACCACTATGATCAGAACAACAGCAGACGAGGTCAGAACAAAACGCCGTATGATAAAGAGAACATGTCTAAGTCCCCTAGACGAGCGCGTCCGTACCCGGAGTCAAAATACGCTACCAGTAATGGATCGGCATCTATGGATGCTCTGCCTAATGATCACAAAGGTTACAAGGTACGCCTTGAATTGTGTAAGCTCAGGTATTCTTTACCTGTGGTAAAACATTTTGTTTAGTTATTAAAAAGCTATAAATGCATTGTTTAATTACATGAGAAAGAAGAACGGAATGCAGAAGAGATATTCATACCCAATTAAGTTGTAAAACTCAAAAAGTGTAAAGATGGATAGTGAACGTAAGAACGAGAGAGAATAAGAGTATGCAAAATAAGAGAGAGAGAGAGAGAGAGAGAGAGACAGACAGAGAGAGACAGAGAGAGACAGAGACAGAGACAGAGAGAGAGACAGAAAGACAGAGACAGAAAGGAGAGAGAGATAGAGAGAGAGAGAAAGAGAGACAGGCAGACAGACAGACAGGCAGAGAGAAGGGGGATGTAGAAAAACAAAGTCAAAGAACATATCATCCTCCAAAACGATATCATACTAACATGCGTTTTTAATCACTAAACCTATATAGCAATACTTGGGGCTGCAGAACATAGTATTAGTAACTTTTCTTGTATTTATCACTATGTCTTTGAAAAATCCATAACTATGATCTTACAGAAACGAATACGAAGCCATCTCGTTGAGGTAACATCAGGAAAAGATATCGATGAAATCGAAAAGGCTATGCTTAAGTTTGAGAAAAACCATTTAGAAGATTGTGGAGACTGGACGAGAGCATATAACAGAGTGGAATATCTCAAGATGAAAAAAGGTCGGTAAAAGAGATATATTTACACAAGTTTTTATTTTGTAAAAAAGTGATCTAGTCTTTAAGTTCAACTGCAACATTAAAAATATTTTCACCTCCTAGATATATAAGAAAACAAACCAAGAGAATCGTTCACATATCTCAAAAGTTTAATTTTAACAATAAAGAAAAACATACATATATAATATATTAACCTGGTTTTTTTTTGTTTGTTTTTTTTGTGTTGGTCTCGAGACTTTTTATGAGGGCTTGTTTGTTCTTTGTAAGTCTTTGCTAGAGATTGCTGATTAAATGCGTAAAGACGACTTTAAACCGCTTTTCTCTAAAGAAAGAAGTTCTATGTGTTTTGCGTATCATTTGTCTATCAGTCCAGGGTAAACCAAGTTAAACTCTCACTAGTGAAATATGAGTATATAGTATATGAAATATGAAAAAAAGTATTCAATTTAAGGCAAAAAATACAATTATTTTGTTATTACTGGTTCATAATTATTTTTATGTTAAAAAGACCTAACCCAACATTAATCTGGACATATTGTGTCTATTTTACTTGCCCTGGTTGCCTCGTTTATCTGTTTGCGGATATATCAAATATTTGTAAGATTTTAATAATCAAATATTAGTAAGATTTTAATAATCAAATATTTGTAAGATTTTAATAATCAAATATTTGTTAGATTTTAATATTGTTAATAGTTAACTGTTTTTAATCGAAAACATTCGGCTTTGAAACTTTCCTCCAGACCTCCGCGACGCTATCAGGAGAAGACATGTTGGTGTGTTAGAGCGCACCATATCGGACGCCAGGAGAAGCCCATATGAGGCTCAGTTAGCTTCTCAGATAGAGGCTGCTGAGAGACAACTGCAGCACCTGCGAGAACTCAACAAATACAGTCATGATATTCTTGAAGTAAGACCGAGATATTCATACATTAAAACAATCTATAGCAACATTATAACTATTAATTTTATTTATCTAAGAGATTAGAAGGCGATGGCCAGTCCAGCGTTTTACGCCACCCACGATTTTATTTTTTCGTCTCGCCACTCTCTTTGCCTGATGATGACATGAAGAGCTAATGGGCAACACACGTCTGTAAACAGAAAACCGCGACTGTTACAATGTACTAACGACATGTTTGATGCCTGATCACATGAATTAATAAAAAGAATATTATTTTTGTCGCTAAATAACCAAGTTTTATTTCAGAAGGATTTTAAGTTTCTCTTTATATTGACACCAGCAACATTCACAGCAAAACTGAAGAGGTTTTTGCACATTGAAATTTTTGTTAAGAACATCTTTCCATCACCAATAACCTAATCTCTGCCTTCGCTAAAATGTTAGAAAGAGGTAAGGCAAGTATTTACTACCCTCAGGGTCTTGAAGGTGCAGCCATATCAAGCTCTGAGATAAGCTTTTTAAGGAGCCGAAATCAGAATGGATCCCAAAATTTGCGGTGGTTTCGTTCCGAGAGTCGAGCGGGGTCTATGTAACTAAATGGCAATATCCTCAACTAACAGTCTAGTCCTTTACATTCCTTCTTATTGAATGTAGATAGAGTACTTTACACCTGATGCGACGCGTGACCAAAAGTTTCAAGCCCAACGTAAAGAGAACTTTAAATGTATTTCGGGCAAATACAACATTCAGCACTTTTCATTGGGTGGAGTTTCTCTTACCAATTCATGACTGAGGAAAACTTTAAAAGTATGCACAATCTTTTAGGTAATAAGTATTTTTGTAAAACTGTGACCAAATAAGAGTGTCAATTTTAGCCTTATCTCTACAAAATGTGTTTAATTCCCTCTATCTCACTTGACCTGTTTTTATGTTATTAGATGGACCAGTCAACAATATCGGAGATCCATAGTTACCACCGTCCTCCAGCCTGTGTGCATGACGTCATGGCAGCCTCTTACATGCTTCTGGGCTACAATGAATCAAAACTGACGGTGAGTATGATTCTAGCAGTTGGTGTCATAGTGTAACATCAACAGTTCATCGTGCTCAAGAACATCTGCCGACTTTATAAAAGCATAAAGCATGCCGTCTTCTACTAAATCTCTTCAGTCATTCCAACACATTGTGGAAGATTTGCACTTGTCCTTGATCTGAAATGGTGGAACATCTTTTTCTGTGGGGTTCAAAGTTCTTGCGACAGTTATTAAAAATTGAAACCGAAACACAGAAAAATTAATTACCAGATCGAGTATACTGAAAATATTGTCGCTTTGTGTTTTTAATGTGTTTAAACTTACCATTTTATCAAAGTAGGTGGGATTATCGAAGTGAAAGGAAAAATATGAAAGAATGACAATTGCAGCATAAAAAAAAATTGGCACCAATTTAATACAATTTATACCTCAACACCAACCATAGGGAAGTAATAACAGAATAGCCCCTCTTCAACGGGTTCATCATTTTGTTTTTTAAATGCAAAGCAATTAGGTATTGAGGTAAACTTTTGTCGTTAGAAGAAGATAGATACGCCTAGAAGGACTATATTCAGCAATACAAACACGAACAGTTGGGAAAATCCCATTGTTATTCCAAAATAAGAAATTTTTCTTCTTAGAGCAGAATGTAGTTACGCATGATACAGCATGTACACAAAGTGAATCTCTCGCTGAGTTTCAACAACGAATAATAACACTTAGATGCCAAGAAATGAATGCAGGATTTGTAAGTACCTTCTCATTATTCGCTACAACCTTGTCATTTGATGCCAGCGGACAACTTTAATTTTCGAAAATCCTTAAAGCGAAATAGATCAGACGCCATGCTAAGAACTCAATGTGCCGCACTTAAAAATAACCTTTCCATAATGCATGTATGTGAATTAGTTAATTATTTTATTTATTTTATATTTCAATGTGAATCTTTAACACACTTACAATCGTTACATCTACCCCAATGTTGCAATATGCACCAAAATACAGAAACTCTATATACTTTAAAATGGGAACCTGAAACCCTTAAAATGTGTTTATTATTCAAACATTCGTTGTATAAGTCTATAGTTGATATGCCACAGAATGTTTTTATATAAATATGCACTCTTGATATTATTTTCAATTGTATTTACTATTATCTACTTTGTACCGTAGCTATAATTTTTTTAGTTAAAATATTTACTATTATCTACTTTGTACCGTAGCTATAATTTCTGTAGTTAAAACATTTACTATTATCTACTCTGTACCGTAGCTATAATTTCTGTAGTTATCTTTGTAATATGTCAAGTTTCCGCAATGTCTAAAATAATTTTTACAATACATGATGTGTCGCAAAAGCCGGAGTCATGATTAAAGCCCAGAATTCCAATTGAATTTGTAATATGGAGCGAATGCCTAATATACCGAATAAAAGTTCATTCGTTGAACATTTTGTTTGTTAAAAACCTTTAGTGGGTAATGATCCTCAATCTTGTCTAAAAAGTTTTTTTAACCTTTAGACCTGAAGCCGTTTTCATAGGCTTCATATAAGAGTGTATTTTAAAATGGTAGCTTCCCTTTAGACATCTTACATGTTCTTGTCTTTTACATGAACCATTGCTTCTAAAATAAAAAAAAGGCTAACCAATATCTATAAGAATCCAACTTTCCCTGATTATTTGAAAGTGGTTAAAAATTCAATTGTACAAAACCGTTTCTAAAATATAGGCTGTAGGCCATATTATGAAAAGTTAGGTTGCTTCGCCTTTTGAGGCTGTCCCAAAAGTTCGTCCAGTTTATACCATGTCTTCTTC
>BMAT01004693.1:221670-252284 GCA_019649035.1 Elysia marginata
CGCCAAGCCTTAAACAAAGGGGAACACATACTCTTCACCTGTACGTGAAGCCTAGTTAAAAAGGGGGGAACCTTCCTCTTCATGTGCACGTCAAGTCTTAAACAAAAGGGAGGACATACCCTCAACCTGCATACCAAGCCTAAACAAAGAAGAAAACATACTCTCCACCTGTAGGAAGCGGAAAATGAAACTTCTGACCGACACCAAGATAACAATTTATCGACATATCTACACATAAATTAAACTAAATTAAATTTCATGAGATCTACTATCTAGATAAATTTTGTTACCCGGTACATAATTGCGAAAGAAAGAGCGCAGCACACAGCCTTTGCGTTGCTAATACCCAGTTTGGGATGGCAGAAAAATATAAGACTACCCGGATGCACTCGAGATCGAAACACATGTACACGGTAGATTTATCACTGTGCATCAAACCTGACATCAAGGAAGCCCATTTGGCCAGTGCCATGAGAGCTTCTAAATGCTGAACTTATCATAGACTGGTCAGGACTGTTATGACACTGCACATTGCTCCGCTTCATAGACACCAACCCAAGGTTGTCAGAGCCTCCTACAGAATCCACTTGAAACAGTTCCAACAAGCACTTGTCAGAAAACTACAACATGGTCTGACCCCTAAAAGTAGCTCCGAAAAATGGTCACTTTCCAAAGACAATAATGCTGAAACGGCAAAGGAAGTGCTTGGAGGCAAAACATGAAGACTTGTTCTTCGAAAATGATGGCAAGATAATGGAAGCCCTCCACACTTATAATAATGCTTACATCGAGTAGCAGAAGGACTCATTTCCGTCTGCAAGCATGAAATATTCAAAACCATGCATGTAAAAGTCCAGTCCGACATTCGACGGACGATTGACCGCGGGTGGCAGAATAAAGCAGCTGAAGTCCAGAGTTACGCGGATGCTCACTGTTACAAGCAATTCGACAGTGCTCTGAGACAGTCTTTGCCCCATCCAATCCGTTGTAGTCCTCGGGTGGATCTACCTTGATCAAAGACCGAGAAGGATTGGGTAAGCGCTGGCAAGAGCAATTCAGCAACCTGCTGAATCGACCGTCATCAGTTGTCACAGATGCAATCAAATAAATCCCTCAAGAAACCAATACAAGACTCATTGATAGATCCGCCGAGTATGGGAGAAATCATGGAGGCGATCCATCAATCAAACTTAGGTACAGCCTCACGACAGCGTGGCATTATCGCCTGAGCTGAACAAGGCGGCAGATCCCAACACCCTGAAGGCCTTTCATGATGTCATGCTGAGTATCTGGCAATAGGAGAACTTGTTTGAAGAATTTCCTGATTATCTCCCTCTACAAGAATTAAGGAAACAAATTCCATTGTTGGAACTACAATGGCATATCCCTCCTCTCTATCGCAGGGAAGATCTTAACCAGTCAGACTCAACAGACTTATCACAGTACCAGAGCAGATCCTCTCAGATGCACAGTGCAGCTTCAGGCCTTACAGAAATACAATAGATATTATCTTCATCATGAGACAACTCCAGTAAAAGTGCAGATAAAAAAATGCTCCTATTCACTGTCTTTATTGACCTCATTAAGGTTTTTGACACGCTCAATAGATAGGCCATTGGTTAGCTCTGAAGCGAAGCGTATGCCCGACAAAATTTGTAACCATAATCTGGCTTTTCCATGACGGTATGAATGGCCAGGTCCTCTCTAACGGAAATGAGGCAGAAACCTTCGCAATCAGCAATGTTGTGAAGCAGGGCTGTTTTCTAGTCCCATTCGTATTTAACATACTTTTCATCTGCATGCTTTTATACGCTGTCCAAGACTTGGAGAAGGGGGTTTGTGTTCGCTACGGTTCGCGGACGGTTCCCTTTCTACCTGCGTCACCTGACTGCCAAGGCAAAGACCCTGCAAACCCTCCTCCAAGATATTTCTTCGCCGACAATTGCACCCTTGTGGCCCACACAGATTCTGACCCACTGTTGATGCTCAATTAATGCCTCAAAGCTCTTCGGCCTGACTGTCAGTCTTGACAAGACAGAGTTGCTTAAACAACCTGTCCCAAACACGCACCACATGCACCCAGCATTGTCTTCGATGACAAGGTACTTGCCAATGTCAAACACTTCAGGTATCTATGAAGCTTTATATCCCGTGATGACTCTTTGAAGAAGGAAGATCGAATCTAGATCTGTAAAAAAGCAAGCCAGGCAATAGGCAGGCTGAACCAGCACCATCTTCAGCAAACAACAAACTAAAGTTTTACAATGCTGTAGTCCTCCTATTCCGTCTTTACTGTTGTGAAACGTGGACATTGTTTTTCAGGCATATCAAAAGCTGGAGATCTTCCATATGCGATATCTCCCTTCCATTCACATTATCAATTGGTAAGACCACATCACCAATCTAGAAGTCCTGGAGCGTGCAGAAATCTCCAACACTAAGCATATGCTTATTAAAGCACAACTTTGATGGATCGGGTATGTCATCAGAACGGAGGAGGCTTCGATGCCAATATGCTTGATGTATGATGAGGCTCGCAAGAGAAACCAAGGTCGTCTAAAACTGCGACACAAAGACAGGGTGAAAGCAAACATACAGTGGTGTCATATCAAACCAAAGGACCTGAAAGAGACTGTTCAGTGAAGATCTAAATGGAGACCCTCAGTCTACTAAACTGTTACCAACTCTGAAAACGCATGACGCCAGAAGCTCGTTGCTGCGAGGGGAAGCGGCACGGAGCTGCATCGGCTGTGACCACAGCAATGGACTTCAAATGCCCTCTCAGTTCAAGAATATGCGTTTCCATATTAGTATTGCAGATCCACTTTCGTACTCATCAAGAAACAACAAAATCACCCTTAGGCCCAATGGACAACCACCATTCAATTACGAGAAAGAGATTTAATAATAATAATAATAATAATAATAATAATAATAATAAAGACCTTTTTTTATATAGCGCGTATCCACTAATGTGCTCTAAGCGCTTTACATGGATTCCCCGACAGGCCATTCCCAACTAAAGTACCTTCTGAACTCACAGAGGAGCAGCTAGTTAAGTGCATCACTCTAGCATTCTGACAAGATCTTTCACTGGCTATAGTAGGGTACTCGTTTAACGCATGAGTGAGGCGAAGAAATGTGTGTAAATAGCCTTTCTCAAGGACTAAACGTCGACCTGCCGAAAGCAAGACTCGAACCCTGGCTCACTCGATCCGAAACCGAGGGTCTACCACTAGACCATGACCCCCTAATAAGAGGTACCAATCACTTTTCTTTTGAAAACTCAACTTACATGAGTTCATTTATTTTTTCTCTTGGTCAAACGCAAAAAAATACCCAAAAGGTTTAAGTCAAAAAGACAACAGCATTAAGGGCTCTAAGTTCTTCTAAATAATTTCACACATGTCAACTGCCTCGTCCCCGCGCTCGACGGTGGAGCTCAGCTGACTGCCACTTTAGCCATCAAACCATTTGTATCTCTGCCCTGATTATCAGCTTAGAGAATTTCAGGCCGGCTGAAAAACTTTATGAACAGTTGTTAAATGCACAGGCTGGATCTCTGCATTAGTTACCTTGTCTTCAATCATCTCCTGCTTACCAGGATTAAGTTGTATGCATCTCTAGTATGGCTCTCCCGCACAGCCTGTACGGTTTGGCTGAGCCTACCACACGAAGTTTCCAGCGGTACAGCTCGTGGGATCGTGAATTATTCGTAAGCTACATCGACATGCCAAGATAAATACATGCAGAATTATTTACGTTACTTGGGACCAATAATGTAAGGTCTTTTTAAACGAAATTTTTTTGGTAAACACACATATCACTTGAACAAATATTGAATAAGGGGGTTATTGGACACGAACCTGAAAAGATTTTTAAAAAAATAGAATGTCTATATCGATAATTGCAATATTCGCCAACCAAATAGTTAAAACAATACTTTAAGTCCATTGAAAAATCTTAATTTTGTTGTTATAATAATAATAGTATTAATAATAATGATATTAATAATAATAATAATAGATATAAGGTATAAATAGGCGGCGTCTACAACAAAAGCATATCGGCATCAAGCTCATAAAAATTGCAACATGAAAGCTAGAAAATATCTGTAAATCTCAAGTGGTAACACCGGATCTAGTTTGCATTACTGTATTTTGTTTTTGTTTCAGTTTTGAGTGAGTGAGTGTATGTGTTTTATTTTGTTTTTATTTTGGGGGGGGGGGTGAGTGCCTTGCAACCATTGACCAAATTTTCGAATTATAAAAAATTCTGCTTAACTATTGGACTAAAAAGAAAACAGAAAGAAAATAATAGAGAGACGAGTGAGTGCGTGGGTGTTTGCGAGAATAACAAATTGTCTTTTGAATGATATAATTAGTGTACTTCACTGTTTTTTTATTATGTTAGAACCTGTCAGCCTGGCTGTATAAGATTTTTAAAACTTGATTTTAGTATATGAGATAGGTTGGCAAGTTGGTAGGATCAAAGTTAACTCAATTTGAAGAGATTTTCAGCCCTGAGATCATCGTTAATGATAGAGTGGGCTTGTGAAAATTCCAATCAATCACAATCATGACTGAGCATTAATTTTTTTTTCAACTGAATAAACTTGAATTGAATTCATTTATTTTAAATGGCATCTTCTCTAAAATGTCCCCGAAGGACTACAATCAGGGTCTTCATATTATTTCAAAAAGAGTGTAGACTGAAGAAGATAAAACAGGCCTTTCAAGTATCTAGCAGTGCTATCGAAATACGTACAAAGACAAACCGTCACATTATCAAAATCAGGATTTACTACTCGAACAATCGGACATGAAACTCTTGTCTTTACAATAATCATTACTGTGCATATGGAATGTTCCTGAGTGGTAATTGAATTTAAGCTTA
The DNA here is from genome assembly GCA_019649035.1 of Elysia marginata. NCBI lineage: Eukaryota > Metazoa > Mollusca > Gastropoda > Plakobranchidae > Elysia > Elysia marginata. The sequence continues at coordinate 226,567 of BMAT01004693.1, forward strand.
AACTTCAATTTTTAATGTACTAGACACGGTAAGGATTAATATGCCACCCGGTTATTAATTTAAAAGTTAGAAGCGTCTTTACATCAACCTTGTCAAGATCAGATAAAAAAACGGATAATTCTATTTAGAGCCACTGATCCTTTCAGCGACAGAGAACCCTGTGTAATTGGGCAAAATTCCAGTTCAAAGATATGTTAGCATTGTTTATGTTGCAATTAGGTCTGTTATGATTTGCAAACCCCTCATACTGTTCGTAGAACAGGTACTTTAACGAGTAGGCCCTTCATATAGGCAGGACAGTTGAAGGAATGGAAAATCACCCATTGTCAGACAGTGAGTCTGAAAAGGATCTCGAAGCCATCGTTGATAAAATAAAACTCAAGTATAAAAAGCACGTAGCCCATGCTACAGCAAAAGTTGACCGAACACTTGGAGTCACCACACGCTCCTTTGACCATCTTTGTCCAACTCTTTAAGGCATTAATACGGCCTATCTAGTTCAATATGAGCACTGTGTATGGTAGTCACCCAAGATTGCATTAAAACATAAAGTGAAGGGCGTCGAACGCAGAGCCACCAAACTCATCAGTAAGCTGAAGGACTAGATTCTAGTCCTTTTCAAAAAGCTTGAGATTTTGAAGCCACCTAGCTTGAAACACAGGAGACGACGAGGGGTCATGAGCGAAATACATTATAGTACCTCTGTGGTCTATCTTAATCTAGGGTATATCATCAAGCTGAACAAAGCACGACAATCGTCTATAAATTCGGTATACCTTTTTCTTTGAGAGAGACCGGCTCTGTGGCCTAGCGGTAAGGCACTCGGTAATAGATCGGGAGGTTAGTGGTTATTTCCCCGACCAAGTCAAATCAAGGACTTTAAAATTGTTTTTAGCAGCTGATCAGCCTAGTGTCTGGCATTATGGATTTAGTGCTAAGTCTGGTGGGCCTGGTGTCAGGATAATGTGACTGGGTGTGGTGTACGCAAGTGCTCCTTACATCACAGTGTGGCAGCACGCTTTCAATTGTCCCAAGCACCGTCTCTGATATAACCTTAAGGTTAATTGGGATGTTAAAATTTAAAAAAAACAAAACAAAACAAAAATCTCTGAGAGAGACAGATTGACATGGAACAAAATTGCCAGATTTGGTGGTTACTGCCCCAAGCCTAAATAGATTTAAGATAAGATCTAGACTCAATAAACGTTGGGCTAGTCATCCATAACTTAGTTTATGACCCAAACTACTGCATTTAAAACCAAATCTGTAAACTGATTAAGTCACAATTGATCTTAACACCGCATGAACTCAGTACAAAGTTAGTTTCAAGTAAATAATGCCTAAACCTTGCGTGATGCAAGTTTGTGTTGAGGCAAAAGGAAATGGCTTAAAAGATAGAAAGACAAGAAAACAACCAACAGCGGAAAATCTGACTCTTAGCTACTTCTGATTATAAAAAATGTCTTTCGCAAGCAGAGTCGTCCGACATTGCAGCTTCAACTGTTTTTTCTGTTATCTCTAATATTAGGGACGGCCCCTCTTGTCTGTTCCTTGTCCTTTGTGATCATGTGAAGAGAGTTTGCTGTCTTTGGGCTAGAGTTTCTATAACTGGTTGTTTAGTGTTATCAGCAGTGTTGTTAGTAGTCTGCCTCTAATTTTGTTAATGTTTTATTTTGATGAATTAATACGTAGCTGCTCTATTTGAGGGGTTCGGTAGATGTCGTCTTAATACGTGTCGTTATACATCTGCAGGTCGCGGGTTTGATTCCTGACCATGCCATGTTGCTATTGCGTCGGGAAACAATTTACCCTAACTTTCCGCAATCTGCCCTCCTGTAAAATGGGTACCAAGTTACAGGCAATTCTTGAATTTGTGATATGCACCGGCACACCCAGCACATGGGTTAAGAGTGGCCTTCAAATTATTTACTGTTCTGCTGAGGCATTGGTGGCGCTGCTCTGTGACGACACAGTTACTCTGAGTAACGAAGGAAAATTTCCCGAAAGGCGTTAATATCGAGAATAATATAAATAAAATAAAATATTGTCTCCACTTTGGCTCATCGAGAGTGGACAATCTTTATACTTACAGTATGGTGAGGCATTTGCTATTTTCGTCTGATATTAAATTCAAAGAAGTCTTTGTTCCTGTGGAATCAGTCTAGTTTGCCGTCATCTGCTTTTGCATCACAATTGATTATTAAGATGGATTTGACAAGAGAGCTATCGGTATATAACGTAAGAGTAGTGCTCTCTTTCGTTTCGGCAGCCCTTTTCCAAATGTCTGTCCGTTTATTGAGCGCTATATTTGACAGATGTTTTCTCAGTCCTGTAATTATCTTCTCTACTGCCAAGTACCAACCCAACTTCCCTTTTTCTTTTCATTTCTTCAGCGGTTTCATTCACAGTGGTGTACTCAGCTTTTGCTACACCAAATTTAAGATCGTAGATTTTGAGGATTTATGTTTTCTTATTTTATCTAGAACTTCTAAACAAATCTACTGTTAGGTTATAAGATAAAAATGTCTCAGAAAATGTCTGGAGAGAAATGAAATATTACGAAAAATGTCCTTTGGGAATCATTCGAGACATAATCGCAGGACTACCATAAAAATGTTAAAAAAAAAACTGAAAAAAATTGGTTGACTCATAAATACTACCAGAGATAAAGATTGCTGGAGGAGTAAAAATTTATGGTAAGAAACATTTAAATTCTTGAGGCTTTAAGATTCGAATAAAAGGGATTATGTTATTTAGCTTGACACTTAATGTCAACATATATATTAGAAAACCTATGGCTTATGTCTCAAAAGTGTTATTATAATTCTGCCCAAAAATTCCGTAAGAATTCAGAATTAATATAAAACGACACACTGCTTGTCTATGGGTGTGGAGAAAAAGAACTTGAATCTAACAGAGAAGCAGAGAATAAAACACTGTGTGTGCTTTTTCTCAATAAAAAATTGCCTCTTAAAAATCATTCTCGCTAAGATGAACATTACTACACGTTTTGGAAATGATTCAAAAAGGAAAACCGCCGATTCAAAAATGAAAACCGCCATGATCAAACAGAGGTCTTGGAGTTTTATGAATGATTATTTTTAGGAAAAGTTTCAAATCACAAATTTTTGCAGAAAGGTGTACGCATTCTGATGTTTAATCAAAAACTTAGAAAAGCTGTGGAGATCTTTCTTGGAATTGTAGAAGAGTAAAATAACTACATAATCACTATTACTCGTAAACTATATGCAAGCAAAATATCTTAAACTTATCTAGTCAACAAAAAAGCATTCGTTAAATAACAGAGATAGACTTGGTTTTACCTTTTGTAAAATCAAAGCTGGTGGCAGAAATATCTGCATTGATTAAATTGACTATCGTGAGGCGTAGTTTTAATACACTGTTTTTATTTAGGTCAAATATAAGGGGAAGACGAAACTAGAAGCAGGCCATGACTTTTGTTTGTATTTCAGAATAAGCGACCTAAAGGGTAGACAAAGTATCAAAATTTGAATGCATTATTTTAGTTATCATCGCAATACATTGCAAAAGTCAATCAACAGAGACACAAAAATTGTTAGTTGATGTAATAAGCATACAAATTTCATGAAAACCTGGGGAAACTTAACCAATGTAGGAAATTTTGATCCGGACATTGTTTCAATAGAAAGTTTGGTCAAAAAAAGAAAAAGAGACTATTCATCTAGATCTATGTAAAATTTGGAAAATTGTGGGAATAGCGTGGGTACAGACAGTTTTAATCATCTAGCAGCCAGAAAAAGCAAAAACTGCTACCCTAAATTTATATACCTTAGATTATGTATTGTTTCAATCTACATTTCGATCGGTTCATCGAGATTGATCAGTGTGTCTTTATTTCTCCACCTCTTTGTATCTACTTTTTCATCTACCTATTAATCTATTTTAAGATAGCTATCAAATTATCCATCAAACAATTTCAGCTGCGCACTCTCTGAATCTACCAGCCAATATTTCGTTAATCTTCTAGTTATAAAATTAGATTACTCGATTGAAATGTTGTGGTTTTTCTCATTCTCAGGATATTCTCATCTTATTCTTCTGCTATCTCTTATTTCCCCAAGCAGCCATCGAAACAGCGATATATACTTAACTTCCCCTTCCCTTCAGGTCAACACCACGTTCGATACTGACAGCGTAGGCGGACACACCAATTTAGCGATCCATCGACCCGGCTACTTTTATTTACACGAGCTCTCGGTTACCTTAACGATGCCCAATGTTCAAGAACTCCTTACTAAAAACAGAAAAGGATACGGGAGTGATGGTAACAGTCCTTGCTTTTTACTTGAGATGTTGAACGAGCAACGAATCAATGATGGAATATAAAAGGTGAAGAGACAGAAATGATAGAAATAAACTATATTAGATTGGCATAGAAATAAATATAAATATATATTTTTGCCTTGCCAAAGCAAAGAGAAACAATAAAAAAGAAAGAAAGAAAGTGAGAGAGCGAAATAGACAAAAGGATAGCCAAACACTTGAAACACAGAAACGAGGTTGACAAAGTAGTGAGGGAAATGTAATAATAGGACAATATAGAACAAAGAAAAGGAAAAAGCCAGGACTAAAGAAACGAGTAAAAGACAGCAAGTAGCGTGGTAGAGAGAAACACAGAGACAGAAGGAGAGTTAGAAGAGTATGAATGGAGAAATTATAGATTTGGGCTTGAAAATAAAACACATAGAATGCGAAGAAAATGTAACGCTAGGAAATGGTAAGAAAAAATGACGAATCGGTATGTAATACGAGAGAAAAATGGCGAAAATATCATAAGTTAGTGAATGTAGAATAAGAAGGACATGCATATGCATAGACATGCAGTCAGAGAAACAAGAAGGAAAGAGAAAAAGAAAGACACCTTTAAAGAGTTTGAGATTCTAATAAAATGGTGAATAAAGATTGAGGATATCTGCAAGGATAAAATAGCAAACATATTGGATATCATTTTCCCCAGAGTTGAGAATGATGCAGGCACACGACATTAAGAAAGTAAAGAGTAAAGTAAAGAGCGTTTTTATATAGCGCTTATCCACTAATGTGCTCTAAGCGCTTTACATTGGTTCCTCGACAGGCCATTTCCAACCAAAGTACCTTCTGAACTCACAGAGGAGCAGATAAGTGAGAAAATGAAAACTGACCAAGAAAAAAAAAAGTAAAAAAAAGACTCATCAAGGACACTTTTAAAATTTTAAATGTTTAAACATTAACGGGTATCACTTTACATTTTAGAAAGGAGACATAATAGAATTGGTAAAAAAAAGAATACTAAATACAAAATACTAACCCTGGCATTACAGCGTTTGCCACAAATTTGCATCTTGCCCCCAAATTAGTTTTTTTTTTGTCAAGTTGTTGCCATAGAGATGTTAAAAAACTTCATGCGTGTTAAATACAATGGTGACCTTCGTAATCAGGCCGAAAGGGTGTACAAAGCCTTGTGGCGAAAGTCGATCCCATAAGGACCGGTAACGAGTGAAACTCATCAGCAACATACTCGTGGTAAGAAGTCAATAACTTTGAAAAAAAAAAGACTTAGCTGGTTTTGAAAGATTATAGGACTCCTCAACTGTAGAATGAGAAGATATGCTGTATTTAGATAACTCTGTATCCACGACCTAAAAAAAAATTCCAGACTTTTTACACTTACTGCAGTGAAGAGGTGGGGGGATATAAAAGCTTTCAAGCAACAAGTTTTAAAGAACAAGTAGTCTCTCTACAAAAACTATCTTTTAAAATCCCTGACATAAAAACAGCTGGAGTCTTTATCGATACATTCTTCAGTCAAACATGGACATCCCCGCCGGCAAAGGTGCCGAGATTGTGTCTGTCCAATCTCACAGAAATTCTTGAAAAATTCAAAGGGAGAGCCAAAACCAATACCTCAGTCTTTATAAACAGAGAGAGGAAGAGGACAGACACTAAGTCTTGGGGAGAGAGAGAGAGAGGGAGAGAGAGAGAGAAAGAGAGAGAGAGAAATCTCGCCATGGGTGATCAATTAGGCCAAACGCAAAAAAGAGTGAGCAGCCGGTGTTGCAGACAACATTAGTAGGATGGCACTAGGCAAAGTGAACTTATTTTTGTTGCTATTGCAGTCTCCTGCCCTCTTCTAACATACTTTTATTGAGCTGGTCTTTTCCTGTCTCTTCCATTCTGGTATATAGTTGCGGTAATCGGTTTTCGTTAGTACTCAAACGGCAGTTAATTTGAAAAGGATAGCAAAAAATCTTGACTTAAGTCCTCCTGTCGATCAAAGCGAAGATCACTTCTGTTGAAAATTTACAGACATGAAATGAAGTTTCAGAGTAAATCAAAAAAAAAATAATGTTATTACTGCATCCCTATGGATTTGTCTTCGTGCAGCGTAAAATTAATGGGTATTGTGTTTTCTAAGAAACAGGTTGCAAGCTTTGTTTCAGTACACATTAATTCTACCCGAGAACACACGCCTGGGATGCAAGCCTAAGAATAATTATGGCACCCTCCTAATACCTGAGTATTTGAAAGGATTCAGGCGAAAATGAGACACTTTTGTCTCCAAGCTTAGCAACATGTGTCGCTCTTTTTTCATCTTCTATCTTGTCCATCAAACAAAAGAATTTTCTATGTGCCTATCCTATTTGTAAGAGGACCCGATTGATTGTGGTATTCGTTAGAACAAGTGGTATTAAGGCCTTCTATGACGTTCATTATGAGAGGCTTATGACGTTAGTTGTGATCAAGGGATAGACTAGTTGATTAATTCTAATAAAACTTCCGCTCTGTAAAGTGGTCACGGGGAGGCACATTTCATTTTTACGAGTCTGTAATAAACGTTCAAACAAAATAATGATTTTTGAAGTAACTTACAATCGTATCCTCTGCTTTGATTAAAACAATAATATCTTAAAATTAAGAAAAGGTCCACTTTTATTTTGATCTATATTAATAAAACTGGCGTTTTATGTGTTCTGCTATGAAATCCGTATCTGTTGTGAAATATGTAAGCAATCCTCAACAAGCCAAAATTGAAATCTACTAACATGAGTTATTCTTGCTTTTGAGGTCAGGCTGGTTAATAGTCGGCTTCCATAAAGCCTTGTGAATATTTATGGCTTCAGACATGAACGCTTACGTTTCCTTTTACGAAACTCAGTGACAGATGATAAACAGACGAATGCCAACTTCGGATTATATTAAAACAAAAAAATGTAATGCATTGAAGTATTTTCTACGCACGTGGAGTCTGTCATTCTATGACTTTGAAGGGAATCCTAAAATTAGTAGTAATCTATATTTATTTGGGGGAACAGTTTGTCAGTATGAAATATTCAGCATCGAATCAAAATTCACATGATTAAAATGTTGTATAGCTTTCATTGATTATTTCCGTCAATTATGGTTCTCACCTATATCTACCACGGGATTATTTCTGTTAGTACGGAATCGTGTATCAAAAGTGCCCTAAGGGTGCTTTATTTAAGCTGCATAATAGTTTTTTTCTTATCGTGCCACACAAAGGGGTGCGCAATCTGCAAGAAGGGCGGCGGAAGAAGTTGATGTTTACCAAAATGCACGTGACTCTCCTGATATTTAGGCCAGAACTATTATAAGTGTAAGATATATGAAACAACTAATTTGAAGATATTGCAGCAAATTTGGCATGGGCATTTTCAAAAGCTTTATTCTGTTTTTATAAAAGGTGGTTGACATGTACTGACGCTCCTGAAAGTAATACATCTACAGAAAACGGAATTTCCATAACGATTAATATTAACCACCAAAGAAACTAACCATAAGCATTATTAATTCTTTTTCTTGTGCTTGTGAAAAAAGCCCTGCAGATTTTTATGCCACTAAAACAAAGTTCTGGATGTTTCCTCCTAAAGGCTCAGTTCCAGTTAATGGTTAGAGAGTTTTTAAGGAAACAGATTTATAAACAAACAATGCTATATAGGACTATACTTAGAACATCTAAGTGGTGTGTTCACTGTTCAGTGGACGTGACCCAGCCATTGTTCGAAAAGCAGATGTTTGTAATACATACTCGCGGTGCACTCGTGCTATTAGAACTTATGGATTCTCACAGAGGGGTTAATATATGGAAATATTATCTAATACCGCATCTAATCCCAAATTTTTCAGCTAATGCTTTCAGTCTTTCCTTTTCTGTGCTGGTAGAAATGCTCTATAGTAAAAACGGACATAATTATTTTCAGCTTCGATAATCAAACAAAGATTGAAAGGTTGAAAGGGTGTGTGTGCGGGGGAGGGGGCGGTATCTCTATAGATTACAGAAGGGTAAATTGATTTTCTGTAGGTCCTTACCTAAGAAGAGTTTGAAATTTGAGTGGATCTGTGTGTAGGATTAGGGCACGTCAAGTGAGCCTTGATTACAGAGTTCGGCGTTCTTTTCTGTTCGATCTACAGATGTGTCTTTTGTTGGTCTCTCGTAGGTTGGACAAGTGTTCAGCCCTGTGGAAAAAAGAAATCCCTAGATCACGATAAAAAGCTTATGACGAATATCACAACCATTACTGTTATTAATTCATGGTAAATGGCAGGTGGCTGTCAATGTCGCGTCTTCATTTCAGTTCTCTGGACAAAAAGAAGATTGATAAACTAGCCTTATAATTGGTGAGAAAATTGCGTGTGTTTTAGAACGATATTTTCGGAACAAGAAGACGATTTTTTCTGCCAGTTATGAATAAGATCATACTAGAATCGCGATATTTTATATTGTGATGATTCCGTCGATGATGGTAATGATGATAATAATGGTGATGGCATGATGATGATGATGATGATGATGATGATGATGATTATGGCGATGATGATAGTGATGAAGGAGACGGTGATGCGGACTCCATTGATGAAGGTCACGTTGAAAGTACTATAGTTGTATCTGCTGTAACCGTAGTTTTTTAATTCAATTTATAAAAGCGATGGATTAAGATAAAGTAGAAACAAAATATAAATATATATTTTATCAATCTCACCTGTTATATATATATGACAAGTATCTTTAGAACAGATAGCAAAAAAGTTACATTAAAAAAAGCACAGTAGAGTAAGCCTAAAAAAAATCAGCAATTATTTAATAAAAATAAAAACTTTACAATTTTTAAAAAAATTGCTTTCTTCTCACTGAAAAACGGAAAAGCAAAACAATCTTAAATTATGCTGTGTTACAGCATTTTATAGCTCCATGTATACAGATTTTAAATTAAACCAGATATTGTATCTGCGTGCGATACCATCACTCAAGAGGTTGAGTGAATTGTAAAGAAATGATGACAACTATAATGTCTCCTTTAACTTTTAATATTCATAAAATCAAATAAAATTGCACCTTTGGCCTTTATCAGTAATAACTTGTATACAAAATATTGAAAGGTCTAATGCAAACCTAGAAACAAATCCTCAAATCCGATGTGTGAGTAGGCTTTACCCTGCCTCATCAGGCCCGTATTTATTAAAGAACTAGGTGCACATCTTTGGCGGAGGCAGAATTTCGTGTTGTCGTCGCAACGCTGGCTACTGGTCGCTGGAAATAGAACTGATTCTACACCTCCCTCTGGTGACAACGCCTACGCCCATAAACCCGTGGCACAGGAAAAAAATAGCTTGCGAATGTTTGGTGACAAAGAAAGTGTAGAGGGCGAAAGAGGAGAGAGGGTGGCCACAGAAGCACAGAGACAATGCGATGCAGATGGGCAGACCATTAGGATCTATTGACGGTTAGAGAGGCAAACATAGAGATAGTAAAAGAATGATAGTATCAACAAGAAAATAAAAGATAGCAAAAGACAACGAGAGTAAAGAACTAAAAAAGCACATTTATGAAATGTTAGGAAAAAAGTCATTAAAATTCATGAAATATGACAGTGATGATAACTTTAGAAGGGGAAAGATGGTAGAGGAATGCCATGGTCATCGAAAAAGATGTAACGACTATAGCGACAATTTTGCGAAATACACAGAATAAAAAATAAAGAAAAGTAATGAAAAAGGTAAGGGAAAGAGAGAGAGAGAGTGAGCGAACTACAGAAATGGTGAGTGAGGGAGAGAGAGAAAGAGGGAGCGAGAGAGAGAGAGAGAGAGAGAGAGAGAGAGAGAGAGAGAGAGACTGTCCGTGCTGAAAGATAGGGTGGGTGGGCGGGGGTTCGAGTTTTGTAACAAGAAACGCAATACCAGACATAATGTGTCGACTGCTCGGCGGCAGATTCTTGGTGACCAGGATTTGTCTCTGCCTGGAGATGGGTGGTTGGCACTGGTTAGTGGTGCTAGTTCTCAGTGAGCAACACCAGGAGAGCCAGCGGCGAGCTCAGCAGGCCTAGCACTGATTTTAGCTGGCCGCCATCAGGCCTCCCTGGGGGAATTATGGAGCATTGTCGTTCCTGCGGTGGTTTTTACTGTTTAGACTACTTAGCAAAATAATTATCAAAGAGCCATAAACAGCGCTCAAAACAGTTTCTAGATAGCAAATATAACCTTTCATTGAATCCTACTTAATAGAACATGTTGACACGACTGACCTAGCGGAAATAGCCCCGTTATAAAAAAATGTAAGAAAGAGAGAGGGGGCAAAAGAACGGCTTTGCTCTTTATCAAATCTGTATTCTTTGTAATACAATGTATTGTGATGAGCACAAAACTAATAGCACGTGAGATTGATAAAAAAATTTCTCCATGAATCTTATGTAATATAGTTAAATATAATAAATCTTTCTTTTGTCTTAATTTTATATACTCTAATTTCTAGTAATACCTCGAGAGAGAGAGAGAGAGTGGGCTGTCACAATTTTTGTCTGCCTCGGAGAAGAGCCAAGCAATGTGTTAATATATTCGAAGTGAATTTTCGTAATTGACTAGGTCTCCTAGTTATTGTCTTATTCTATCCAAAGATGAGCGGGAGAAGTAGAAGAAGAACAACATGAAGAAGAACAAGAAGAAGAACAAGAACAAGAAGAACAAGAACAAGAAGAACAAGAACAAGAAGAACAAGAATAAGAAGAAGAACAAAAAGAAGAAGAAAAAGAAGAAGAAGAAAAAGAAGAAGAAGAAGAAGAAGAAGAAGAAGAAGAAGAAGAAGAAGAAGAAGAAGAAGAAGAAGAAGAAGGAAAGTTGATGAGAAGGAGCATTAATTTCATACCATTAGCTGCTGTGATCTAGTAGTGAACATTCTCCTGCTTTAAAATCTCAGTGAATGGGGTTTGAGCCTTGGCGTGATGAGGTGAACGTGTTCTCACCAAACTTCGAGGATTGTCTGGCTATATACATGGCAGAATCTAACAGAGTGGTAGAGCGGCATGGTGCTTCTAACAGCTGCTTTCACTAATGGTTCGAAAGTTGCGTCGGTTGGTATTAGCTTTTTTGGAAACCTTGGCAAACTGCTTTGAATATTCACATTATTTTATTTTGTTTTGTATTTTATCAAGTTTCTCATAGTTATTTTCTTTTGCATTAACTAAATTTCCTGCACAAATTTGAGTTATTGCGAAAACTAGGTCAGGTCGTAAAAATTACCGTATTCTATTATCATAGATGTCTTTCTTGGCTTATCTGCTTTGATCATTTCACACCACGCAAAATAGACCTTCTTGTATAAAACAGTCACTTGTCACACACTGCCTCGATTATTTATCATCAGATCTGCTTATCTTTCCATTATAATTGTTGAGGATTATGAACACGGTTCTTCGTTACCTTTCCTTCGATCACCATAAAATAGTTTTATAGCACAAAATCACCATCAAACAGTTTCATAGCACAAGATCACTATCAATCAGTTTTATAGCACAAGATCACCATCAAACATTTTCATAGCACAAAAACCTTTTTCGTGTTTTTAAAAACGTTAACGGTTCGTTTACACAACTGAATCGCTCTCATTGGTAACGTTCTCTGTTTTCAGACAATCACAACGCTTCGAATCTACAACGCCTGGCAGTCATTTTCGACGGCAGTTTTTTTCCATTTTTCATAGCTTTTTAAAGAGTTGCAGAAAAATGTTTTTCAAAAAATGTTTCATTTCTATGACACCCCTAATGTTTGCAAGTCGATTTTTGCCTAGAAAATCTGTGAGGCGATTTCTTAAAGATTTTTGTATAGTTTTCAGATGTGGATATGTCAAATTGCTTGTTCGGCGGACACCAACCTCAGTACAAAAAGGGAGACAAGCGACAAAAAGCTGACACAATAATATGTTAAAAACGAATTCAGTTCAATCCCTTTATTGACAAAATTATTAAAGCAACTTAAAAGGTTTTATCCTCCAAAGTTTTTCATTTGTTTGCTTGTTGTTGTTTTTTTTCGATTATGTCTTTCTTTCCTAAAATCTATTTGCTTTTTTCTCACGAGTTTTAATTTTTTTAATCTTTTTATGTTTCAATAAAACAGCATTATACTTTAAGAATCGATACTTTAGTGTAAGGATACCATGAGGGGAATTCCCTTTTCAAGGAATTAAAACTTATAAATGGAGTAAATGTTGTCTTCAATAAACATTTCATTATAATTTTTGTGCGGATCTTCCAAACCACTAGCATTGTTTGTTATTCCATAAAGCACTGTGGTCTAAAACAAAACAAAAAACTTCAAATCCCGATTTTAAACAAAAAATTTGCGAGGGGGAAGGAGAGAAGGCGAATACAAATTAGAACAAAATGGTTGCTAGGGCGGCTCATGTTCAGCATGATGAACGCATGCACTTCTTACCTCACCGTAAGTAGACAAGCTACTATTCTAATTGTCAATATTACTTTCTCTGAGCATGGTATTCTAAATTCTCAGAGTTTTAAACGTTTGTATTCTCTAAATAGGTTCGATGACCATATGTAACTATAGTAAAGATAAAAGGTATGCTAAAACAGGCTTATTTCCTACTCATTTTCGTAAAACTACCACGCAATTTTAAATCACTCGTATGAAAAATACAAAAGTGGCAGCAGGTTATCTTATTTTATTTTGATTAGAATATTATTCAAAATATACAGCCGCACTTTAATGAAAACCAATCTCAAAGAATTCGGAGCTAAATCTCGTTCAGATCGAAACAAAAAAGTTTCACTACTCTTGTTGAAACTTCCCAGTTTCAGAGGTTTTTGTAATTACATAAGCTTTTTTGAGTGCACCATAATTCATGAGCGAAAAAAGAATGATAACAATATTGATAATAATGACAGTAGTAACAATACTCATGATAAAAATAGTAATAACAATAATAATGAGAAAAAAAAATAATAATAATAATAAGCATGATGATAACAATAAAAATGATAATAATAGTAATAATAATAATAGTAGTTGTAGTAATAATAGTAGTAGTAATAATGATAATAACAATGATAATGATAATAATAATGAAAATAATAATGACAATAATGTTTATTATTAATAATGATGATGATGACGATGATGATGATGATGATGATGATGATGATGATGATTATAATAATAACAATAATAATAATAATAATAATAATAATAATAATAATAATGATAATTACAATAAAAAAAAACTAATAATAATAATTATTGTAATGTAATATAATAACAATACGAAAATAATGATAAAAATAATAAAAATAATAATAACATTATAATGATGATAATAATGATATTATTAATAATAATAATAATAATAATAATAATAATAATAATTATAATTATAATGATAGAATTAATAACAATGTAATAAAAATGATAATGACAATAAAAATAATGAAAAATTTATAATAATAATAATAATAGTAATAATAACATTTCACTACTACTACTACTACTACTACTACTACTACTACTACTACTACTACTACTACTATTACTACTACTACTACTACTACTACTACTACTACTACTACTACTACTACTACTACTACTACTATAATTACTAGTACTATTATTGATAATAATAATGGTGATGATGATGATGATAATGCTAATACTAATAATAACAACAATAATAATAAGAATAAGAATAACAATAATATTATTAATTATAATAATGATAACAACAATGATAATGATAATATAAGAAGGATAAGGAAAATAATAGTAATCATAACGATAATAATGAAATCTCCGTGTTATAATATTGCTCTGTGCGCTTTACATTCGCAACATTAGTACATTTTAAGTACGTTACATAATAATATTAAGTACGTTACATAATAATTTCAAAGTTAGATTGTTAAATGAAAAGGTCCTAAAAGTTTGATAAATATGATGACATCGTTTAAAAATGCACATTCGTGAAAGAATGTTTTACAATAAAAAATAGCAAGCACATCGGTACAATAATAAAAGAGATTACACCAAAGTTCGTAAAGCTATTTAAAGCCCAAGTTTTCGCCACATTAAATAACATTTTGTCATTTTCAGCCAAACTACTGACAACAAAAATGTGCAATTCATGAACCATAATCTGTTATGAAATTAAATGTTAAAAGTTTATTTGTAAAAAATGGTTAATGAAAAAATTGACTGTTTCCATTTTGATCGAAAGAAAATGTTAGAGATGATTTTGGACTCTGTTCATCTCTTCGGTTTGGTTAAGCCTTACAAAATTGGAATAATGTAACATTATTTTGTGCATTTCAAACATCGTACTATTCAGACCACTTTTCAGTCAGGACAAGGACGTAAACACTTGAAAACTATAAGTCAGGGAAGATTCAGTCGTGCCTGTAGTAGTTTATAAAAATAATACTTCAATGTAAATCTTCATAATGTAATCACAAGAACGAATCTCCTTGAGACCAAAGGGTCGGACTTTATCATTCCTTGAAGGTGAAACAGTCATACTCATGAGTAGGGGAATACATTGCATCATACACTCTCTCTCTCGCTGTCTTAACAACATATTATATATGTTTTCCATTTAGTCTTTTATCTTGATTTGTCACTGAAAAGGTCATTTATTCATTTCGACATTGTGATTCAGTCATGCTAATTAGAGTGATAAAATTGTCCCATGACATGAATAACGCAACATTTTTTACTTGTGATTCATTTTGTAATTACAAAGATTGAAAGAGTAGTTTTGTCATTCCGTCAAAGACAATAGGGTTTTGGAACAAAAGGGGAACCCCTGCAGCTGTCTCCTTTTTTATCACGAGCAATTTATCTTATTTTTATATCTTTCTCTCGTTCTTAGCCTTTCTGTCTCTCTTGTGAAGTATCTCTTTGACTTTTTGCCTATCTATCTATGTGTATATTTTTACGTCTATCTATTTGTCTATCTATCTGTGTGCATGCTTGACTCTGCTTGTTTATGTATGTATTAAATTATCTAAATCCCTATTTTCTCTCTGTTGCCTTCAACCCTCTGTATATTAACCATTTGGCTTTCCCTATCTCATTTTTAGCCAAGCAAAGTTTGTTTATTCCAATTCTTTCGGGTTTTAAATTGCCGTGTATTTTTAAACACATTTATATTATTTCATCTTTTAGCTGGTTTCTACGTAGCTTTATAAATGCATGATCAAAGATTTCTTTAACACTCAATACAGCTTTTACAAACATCATTGCGTGTTTAAGTTAAGTATAATTATTGTTAAACAAATTTTTGAAACGGTAACACACCTATACAAGTATTTTGAAAATTGTCTTTTTTCCAATGTGCATTAAAAAGGGGTTGGTTTGGTGGTCATCAGCTTTCTCCTACGTGGCGGCCTTTTGTAAACATTTGCAAAAACCACTTTTGCTGCCAGTGTCTCCGAAGTAAGTGTTTCCCCATCCTCTAATTAAATTATTTTATTAAGTACTCTGAGGAAGTGGAAAAAGATGTAGAATTAGCAAGTAAACAAATGCTCAAAAAGTTGTTGAGATCTGGCATTTTCAAAATCATGTAAACCCTTTTTCTCAATTGAACTACGTGTTTATGAATAGTTTTTTTTTTACCGCTAAAATATGAAATTGTGAAAATTATATAAGGACAAATTGGTCATTTATGGGGCTGGTCTCCACGCCAGTATGGAATTTACATATTTTGATTATTAAACATATATTAGGAGTCTCTACGATGTACATTTATTGATTTCGGTGTGGTTCTATTCTGTGTAAAATTTGAATTAAGACTTTTCAGATGCGGCTATAAGTCAAAAGAATTTTCACCAGATGCCATCTTGATCATGTACGAAGTATGTTAATATTTTTAAGCCTATAGTGTGCTCCACTTATGATTTGGACTTACACTCATGTTTGTTACCTTTACGTCATAGGGCCAGCGTTATCTCCTCAGCCCACAAACAGAGTCATCAATCTATCTTAGAAATCAACACGTGCAAGTTTTGGGTGCAAGCCCTTCTTAAATCTGATTATCTTGCAGCCTTAAATCAAAATCAGCTCAAATTGAAAAGAACGACAGGCCTATAGTTATATGATGTATCACGCTATTTTAAATACAAATCTATACCCAGAACTCAGATCTAAAGACAAAACAAAGGTAAGAAATTTGAAACTTGAATAATGGTTTCGGAAAGGCATAGATTGGATGGACATATTTTTTAAGAAAACTATTTTGACCGATCACGAGCTACCTGATCTGAGGCACAGCATACTGCTGCGATAAAACACTGAAGGACCGTTCGCTGATGAGTAATGTCACTAACTCGTATGTTCAGCCACTTTATAAAAGCGCCTACATGTTCTTATTAGGTTCACATTCATTTTCTGCAGTTTTCTAGAATCAGAATTTTTCTTTCAATTGTCATCTTTTTTTACAAGAATTACTTTGCCGTTGGGGTCAAGGCTAAAGAATCAGCGCAACTTTGTGGCATTTTTAAATTCATACGATTCTCTAGACAATATTATTATTATTATTATCAATCTTTGATTTCATGTGAAGAGAAACCATGGCTGCAAATTTCATGATATTTTGCGCTATATTTGCTTCTTATTCCATTTATACCCATGGAATCTCTTTACCAAGGAGAAACCAGATTCCGGGAGAACCAGTTTCAGAAAGGTTTCTGAACCAAGAGATCCCTAAACTTACAGGAGAAAGTCCTCTGAGTTCAGCTCTACTCTTGAATAGGCTACCAGCATACCCAAGTGTTTCTAATTCTTATCCACATGAAGTTATGACTGAAGCTAGAGTGAGCTCCGCCAACAGAAAGCAGCGACGGTATTATTATGTTCCAATATATAGAAAAACAAGACTCCAGAGATGGTCAAAACGCAATCATGCATTTTTACGTTTGAAGAGACGATCTATTGGTTTTCCGCGTGCCAAGTGTGACTACCTCGATCCCTTATGTTTTGTACCTTCTCAGTGACAGAAAATCTCTCAAAACAAGCATCGGTTTCCTGTGCGACTGTGGGACGTTTGCGTGGGTAGGACAAGCTAAAAGACATGAACGTTTCACGGTAGTTCAGCAGTTGTAAGATTTTTATTAACACGACCCTAACACAACGTTCCCTATATCAAGAATGCAATGATTACGGACCTTGATCTGATTTGCAAAACGTCACGTACTTGAACTCTTTGATTCATCTTGTCAGAAAGTATGTGTATGTTTAACTTTAAATATATAACATGGTGGAGTTGGATTTCTGTATCTGTGCGGGCTGTCTTAACTTTGGCCAAACACAAATGCCTCGCGCAGCAAGATACATGTATCAATTTCAGTTTCACAAAGGTTTGTTTAACTTACGAAGACCGATAGCGCTCGTTGCCCATATCAAGGCTTTTTTCGTAAAGGGTGAGAATAGATATGTGTATGTAAGATCATTGAATGTCGAAAATGAGTTAAAGTTCTATGTTACTAAAAAATCGTTCATCATCACCACCACCATCAAAGTGTGCAGTCATTCGGAAGCAGCATCATATTGAATCCTCAAATTGTTAAGCTTAAAAAAACTTTTTTTTACAGTTTCTTTTCTGTTTAATTGGGGACAGAAGCCAAAAGATTTTTGCCTCTCAAATAAATATGGCTTCACGTTATTGTTATGTCGGTTACATATTTTTAAATAAAAATTTTAATCATTAATGTTAATCAGATTGGAAAAGAATCTCTGGCTTTTAGACAAATATATTAGGTATTTGTAAAAAGATTTTTGTTTCTATTTTAGTGATTTTAATACCACGCATGGTTTGTTGTCGTTTTTGGATATTAAGATGTCCTATGTCTTGATCAAGCGGAACTTTTAAAAAAGCCTTAAAAGCTGTCTGATTTCAGTTGGAAATGTTGAACAAAGAAAAGTAGAATACGTGCTTTTTGCTTTTCTTCAATTCCTTGTTGTTTTATGGACATAAAATTCATAATGAACAAGGTATAAATCTTTTTCGTTTAAACCGAGCTTTTAAGTTATAACTTTCAAAAATGACATTATAAAATAATCATCAGAAAAGATATACGTATATTAATGATTAACATAATCAATCCTTTACAATTGTTTTGAAGAAGAAACTCACGAATTAGAAATGTAAACTGTATTATACAAACCAACTAGAAAACACCTACTGTGAAACAATGATTTTTCTTGAAACTTGTGCAATCTAAGAATCAACTTATTTGATTTGATTTTCGTAATATTAATGACATGTTTTAGTAAACTGCGTAATATTTGTTTGTTTGCTGGTTTTGGTTTTTTTTTGTTTATTGATTCTAGAATTGTATCCTGGTTAAAGCTTTAAAACATTTTATTTCAGCAGAGAAGTACTAATATTGTTTGTATACGTTGCATTGATGTTATTTCATATATGTTTTCTCATAATTTACTTTCATAAAAGTCACATTGAAAAGATCAATTTCTTGTTATGGTTTTTCTTGAAACTTGTGTAATATGAGAATCATTTTTTTGTATTTGATTTTCGTTATAATAATAACATATTTTAGTAAACTGCGTAATATTTGAACGGGTGTTTTTATTCATTTTAGAAATGTATTCTGGTTGAAAGCTTTCAATCGTTTCGTTTCAGCAGGGAAGTACTATTTTTGTTTGTAGACGTTGCATTAATGTTATTTTATGTCTGTTTTCTCATAATTTGCTTTCATAAAACACACATTTAAAAGATTAATTTCTTGTTATTCTCAAAGCTACCACTTTCATGTGCATAAAATATTTACCCACAAATAACTACCTCCAGTAAAGAGTTTCTTTTATGAGTGCTAAAATATTTTGTAAAAACTAACAGTATGCTAATATAAATAAATAGCATAAAAACTAGAAAAGCAAAATTAAGCCATGAAATATTTTGCTACGATTGAAGAAAATTTATTAATAAAAAGTACAAAGCCAAATTTCCTATTTAAAAGGTTGATGAATCTATGAGGTCTGAAGTGTTTTGTCAATATACAATTTCGATTATTTTACTATCACACAATTTAATAACGACTTTCCTATTCCTTCATCTTCACCTGTTTGCATCTCCTGTTCTTCTCGATCTCACTTTTTTTTTACATTTTCTGTACCAGTCTATAACTCATTATCTGGAGATTCTTTGCACTATAGCCTCTTACTGCCTTTGCCAAAAAAAAACTATTATATAGACAATTTTGAAAGGTAATCTGGGTAGAAATATTTTTATTTATATTTAAAGCAATCAACAGCTGTTACAACATGGAAACAGCACATGCTATGGGTTTTTATAGAACAAATGTGATTCACAAAAAATTATAGACCAAGAGACATAAAAATCTAGACTAATATAAAAACAAAGATTTCTTCAAAACATAATTGGTTTAAAAATCACACGAGAAACTAATATGTTGACTTTTGTTGTCCGCCACTATCATTTTTATTCTACTTTTAATGTCTTCTGGTCAAATTGAGAGTGTGCTTGGTGTAGTGATAAACTCAATAAAGTTTTGGTAGTTTTAAAAAATGTTTTTCATTCACTTATCAATTTACATCTCTGTTAAAAACCAAGCTGCATTGGTGTTTTAAAACAGATAAAGTTGTTAGTTTGTTTCACTACCAGTCTAATTAAGTGGTAATAATTTGAATTTCCACAAATATCCATCTTTGCGAATTTTTAAAAAATGTACCATTTAAAAGAACGTATTGTCTTGTGCTTGTGAAGAAGAAGAATATTATAACTTCAAGCAGTTTTTCTGTCTTAGAGCTCAGAAAAGTTAGTCGTTTAGAAAATAACAACTGAAGTGTTCAAACTGTGTCATCCCACATATAACATTTCGTTTTGTCACGGACATTAGATTTCTTTTTTTCTTCAAGTATGTAATTCCCCGTATGAATCGGAAGGACTGAGGCATATTTTAATACAATAGCTTCTGTATAAACAACTAATGCAATGGTTGTGTAAACCTGCCGCGTATAAAAAAAATCTTCAATCAAGAAGAAATTTTTTTAATTGAAAACCTAAAATGACAAAATATGAAACAATCACCTCTGAATTGTGAATGAGTAGACCAAATTAAACGAGGCACTCATCAGAGAGTCTAGACATGGAGAATTTACCACTTTTATCAAAATGATGAAAAGTATAGCTCAAGCTTTTTTTTACATCTTGAGATATTTCATAAAAGAATTAAACTATCTTTTGAAGTATTCTTACATTCTATAACAAATCCATGTTTTAATTGGTTCAAACTCTACACTAGTCAGAGCGACTTGTGACTGATTTACCCGTGTCGCCTGGCATTTATGTCAGTACATCTTTCAGACATTCTCACGGCTCTAGGGTACATGACCCGATAGGTTTATAACATGCTCTCAAATTTGTGAATTTACTTTCAGTAATTGAGATTTCCATGACATTATGTTTCTTTCAAATTCATCCAAATTATCATATCTCTTGATTTGTTTTCCTGTATGATTACAGGAGACTCGCAATTATTTTTACAAAATGGGTGGGCCGTTCTGTAAATTAAGTCATCTCTTTAAAAAATTTGTCATGACACACTAAAATTAAAACATGATGAGACATAGTTTATCTTGGAGGTTGATTTATTTCACATAAACTATTAATTTACAAAGACATGGACATTTAACATATGAAACGTGAGGCTGTGATGTCGCACATTGTCAAATAGTATACAGTATGAAAATTGCAAGTGATATGTCACGTCAGGATTTTATTATGCATTCAAAGAATTTGATTGGACATTATCATGACAAGCATTTTCCATTCATAACAATGCATGGTTCAACATAAATATAAAGTCTGCAACGTATTTCCTCAAAACTAAAAAAGCCTAATCAATGTCACATTGTTTGAGATTTATAATAGGTCTTTTGGATTCGACAAATAATCTGATGATCATATTAGCAATACAAGCATAACAAATCGATTTCATTATTGAATATTGCTTCTTATAAAAAGAGAGGTAGCTTGATGAGCGCTCTAGAATTGTTCAATCTGTATTTTTTAGATATTGTTTGAAATAAACTATCAAGCTCTTATTATAGTGTATATTACTAACTGCCAAGCATTTTTAAGCAATAAAAATTTAAAAAATACACATTGCATTATCTTCTAATAATTGCTCTGCCAAACAAAATTTGCTGTACTTTAGTTGGCTTATTGATATTTAAAAAAACCACTTGAGTTAACGTATTAACAAAAAAAACAGTAAAAAATCAAAATCATAACAAGCTAGTTTTAGGATGAGCAAGGCTTCAAACTTTCACAAAGCTGGGTGTCGTGATGAATGGCACAGAGAGATAATGTCAGAGTAACTTGTCAGTACAAAACTTGGAGTCAAACTTATGATAAAATCCTAGTAGCAACATTGACATCAAAATGTGTCGATTCGGTACCTTTAGTTTTATTCCGTACCTCTTAGTTAAAATGAGTTCGATAAATAGAACTTGTAACCTAAACTTTAGCCTTGGAATAACCAACTTATCCAGCCTTGGGCGGACAGTTGGAGACTGAGATTCGAACCCTGGTTCCAGCTATCTGACAGTGCTGTTTTTGTAATCAAACTTACCCTGTTTTACTTTTACAGACCAACTCTAAGGGCACATATAATGATAAATGTTAAAAATATTGCCTGCTTTACACATTGGTCAAATAATTTAGAAAATATATCCAGAAACATGGGAAAATCTTGAAATTGAAAATGCCAATATAGAAAAAAAAATTTCATGCCAACCAGTTGGATTATGACGCATTACTAAGAGGTATCCTGCAAAAACAGAATTAATGGGGTCTTTTTTCATACAGCAAAGCTGTTATAATGTCGTCGAAGTTAAGTATAAAAATATAGAGCATGAATTAAATCAGTGAATGATTTGTTATGGAGAGTATTTTGTTCAACGTTTTGCAAATGGTCATAATCAGACGTCTCGAATTGGTCACACAGGTTAACAGTGCCACTTAAAATAGTTTAAAAGCATAATATGGAAACTAAGTTAACATAATGTTGTTGTCGACAGCTCTGTGAAAAAGCAATAGATTATAGTTGATTTTAAACTCTTTCGCCAAAAAAACACGAAATGAAATAAATATACAAAAAGTTGACCGACAAAGTTCAATGAAAAAGGAAGTGCTAGTAGAGTTTTATATGATGTTTATACGACAAAGATCATTATAATAATGAGAATTCAATGAATAGATGAGAAAACTATTAAGTTACTAATACTTTTTTTAGTTTATGTAGTCATAACTTAAATCTTGGTGCTTAAATTTAATCGATACCAGAACAAGTTACATAAAATTTAAATTATATCATGTTAAGCATACTATTGTCTATACTGATAAAGCATTCAGAGAAGGCACCAAAATTAAAACAATAAGATCATTTCGTAAAAAAATAGAATTTGTTGCTTTATCAACCAATTACTGTCCTCTTAAGTTTCTTTTATATAATTACAATCTAAAATCTAAGCTTTGTAAATTCGTTCTGGTTCTGCGAGGCAAGAGAAAAACTTCTGATTATTTTTAAATTAATAGTGAATTATACGTGAGATTTGTAGTGTAAGATTCAAGGATAATTTTAGCAATTCATTATTACTTCTAACACCACAAGCAATGGTACTTCAATAGCTGATACTGCAACACCATCGCTTGTTAACGTCTGAGTCAATCTTTTCAATAAATAAATTAGACATTTATTCTCAAGAGTGTTTTTTATTCAATTGTTCGAACTGTAAGTCCAAGTTCTCAGTTGAAACAATTTAAACTCCATCAACACGTTTTTATCAATGCGTAGCATTTGTTTCACGTTGTTTTGAACAAAGCCTGTTTGAAAGATTTAATTGCGTTTTAGGCCCTCTCTCACGCCGACCATAATGCATAGAGTCAGCGTGAAATTTAAACGTAACTTGGCTTCTTCAATAGAGATTTCATTTAGAACATAAACTCCTCCATTCTATTAACGCACATATTGAGCTTGCTATGGAGGGCATGTCATTTCTCAAACTGTGTTCGTCTTCGATGAAAAATTTCTGCGAAGCGTGATGATTGGTTGAGTTAATCAAGCTCAAACTGGACCTGTTATCGGTCGAAGATAGCCACATCAGTACCTAATGTTTTGGAGACCTTAGAGAGATCAGCCTGTTTGTTTCTTTATTAATTTGATGGAATTTATCTGGTGAACTTTTGGAAAGTGGTTCGTTTTTATGAGTTTCGTCGATGTCGGATTCTGTGACGAACAAGTCTCAGACAACCTCTGTAACAGAAGACATCGACGTAGCAGCATCTCGATCTGTATCCAGCCGACCTTTTTGCCACTGAAAATAGTTTTTGATGATTGGTGTGTTGTGAACTTGGCAAATGCGCTCTACTTCCTTGAGAGAAAAGGGTATTGCGCCTATTACCGGTCTTAGTTGTTCTTCCTGGAGTTTGCTGTATGAAACGGTGTCCAAAGTTCAATGGTGAGTTTAGCAAAATAGAGAAAATCTCCTTCAAATGAGAGTCATCAGAGCGTTGAGAGACTAGATCAACATCTGTTTGTGTTGGAGCTGGAGGCAATATAACGTTCTCCTCATCCGGTTCGGGAAGATGCAATGCATGCGAGCACAAACAACAGCATGCCAGAAGAGACAGCATATACACGGTTGTTGGCAACATCTTTCAATAGGCTGCAAATCGAAGAAGACAACTAATGAAATTTTGTGGAATCGATTTCAACTGTTACAAACAGGCGGTACTTTTGCCTAAGTAGATATCTTTTCTAACTTTTCCAAGCTTTCCTGTGCTTCAATGTGAAATAATATCTTTTTTATGTAAGCAAATATTTAATGTTTCTTCAAAATCCGATTCGTTAAGAGGAAACAAGTCGATTAGTTTTAAAAGTACTTAAAATCTAATACACAAAACTGTTGCTGCAATGTTGTGCCAAACAAGCTGTGAGAAAACGGCAGTCCTTTGCTGCTGTCTTAAGCTTTATATAACTATCCGGACCATCAGGGAGCTTTGTGGACAGCCAATGAGAACAGCGCGAATTATCCAGGTACTTCGCCCCCGCGGACGAACTGTTGCGGCCACACCCTAATTTAAGGCGTTGTATTTATCCAGGATCCGGCCAGTTTCAGATACTTGACATTATTATCAATAAGCATACTGTACGCCTATACATAGTTGCATACATTATAGTTTTTTCATGAAATGTTTGATTAGAATAAGTGTAGGTAGACTTTAAAGGCAGCCAATAAAAAATGTGATGTTAATGGTATCGATATTAGCCTTTCTTTCAGTGAAAATTTACACTCGATTTGACTACTGTTTTATACAAAATATCTCTCGCTCGCTGTGTGTGCCTTTCTTAAAAAAGGTAATAAAAAAAACTTTCGTCACGTCACTTTGCTGGCGACATCGTATAGGATCATAAGCTATATTTCTTTGACTACCAAAGCTGTGGGTGCCGAAGCTATCATAAGCCAAGGGTTCGAATCATACCATAGGCATGCATGTTTGGGCCATTTTCATTTCAGCCTACATTATCCCACTGGTAATGGTTGCGCATTAGTTGGCTTCATTATGATTCCAAGTAAATGTTGTAATGTGTCAAGATGGCATAATTGATTCACCTAACTGAGTCTGTCGTGGGGAACATAGGAGCGTTGATTTGCCACATGAGTAGAGAAATTGACTATCGACTTACACCAGTAAGACATTTTAGAAGTGGAACTCTTGAGTGCATAATTATATGTCACCTTTTATTTGGCATGATACAGTTCTGTTTAGGGTGTCACACGAATAAATTGAAGTTGTTTTACCAGTAGGCCTAAATTTGACAGATCTAAGGTGTTTAATCAGCAGTCAATTACATAACGGAAATTTTTCAACATTGCTGAGTTGCGATACGTCGTCTTAACATGACGCCGCAGTAAAATTTCACCGTTGTTTGTGTGCTAACTCAAAAGCAAAGATCTCAACTTAATTTGGAAACGGTCTTACAAGTAGAAAATAGTTATAAAACCGTCATCGCCCAAGTTATTTACATTTCCCTATGAATATCATAGAGAGTTGAACATAGGAATTTATATTATTGGAGGTGTGCGTTCTGCAAATTTCGCTGCAGTGTTTTATTTACTTGCGCGTCATAAATTCGCTGCCCGCCATTGCTATGACTCTGAACAAACAGCACAGTGTTCGCTGTGACGTCAATTGTATGACTGGTCACTAGCTCGTGATATCCCTCTGACGCCGGGCGTAAACCCAGTTGAGAGGGTCAGCTGATATCAACATCAAAGGGAAGGACCTCCTACATAGAGGGAGGGTGGATCGGTAGTGTAAGGGAGCGGCAGGGATTCCTTGTTGAGAATCCCTCAAGCTCCAC
>BMAT01004693.1:268892-283197 GCA_019649035.1 Elysia marginata
GAAAATATTTTTTTTTTATTTTCAAAGTTAAGATTTAAAAAAAAAATTTCCATCTACAGGTAATTTCTGTAAAGACTCTGTTCCTTTCAGCATGTTTTTACCTCATTCTCTTTTTTGTTTGCTTCATTTGTTAAGTTTTGTTTGGTTTTATTAAGACCGATATGCCCTTTCTTATCAAACAGTCAGAGGTAAATTTTGTTTTGCAACAGTAAGAAAAAAAATTTCACATTATACAAGTCAATCATCTTTACTTCTAATTTTCAAACTGATAATTTTGAGTTAAATGGATAAAGAAAAAAATCTTATTTTAGAACATTTTGTTTCTGTTCCCCGTTCTTTTGAACGGGTCTGCCAGCTTGTGTCTTATATTTCATTAATTTTATGAAAGCATAAGTTCAAATGAAATTCACAAGCTATTAAAATCAAGTACTCTTGAGGAAATGAAGCATCTTGTAAATGATTACATATAAATCTTAAGCTGCAAGTTATTACTCTTAAGGTATAGAGGTTACCTCTAGAATGTCAGAAAATGAGCATATTGTGTTCAAAATCATAAATTTGTAAGACAAAAATCAAAGCGTGTGTGTCTTAACAAATATTTTTACCTTAAAATGAATCCACTCCATAGTTTTAGCCTCAGTACACGGTCTCAAAGATAAACGTGATCCATCCCCTCCTGGTGCGTCTAGACATGCCTCTTCCCTTCGCAGCTGGTCTTTGTTACTTAGACTGATCACCTTAAAATATTTCATTTTTTTTTAGTTGAAAGATAAAAAATAGTATGATGAATAAAAAGGAAGCTTAGCTTTTGTCTCAAAAAGGTTTATCATGAAAGGGACTATTCTGATTCTCTTAATAAAATATTTAACTAAGTACATCCAAAAAAACCCACAAAACATCAAGTTTGTCAAAAAAAAGAGAAACAAGAAAAGGAAAGAAAAAAGAAAGGGCAACAGAAATGCCTCGCGTCCAGGGAATATGAGTCGGATGTCACTATTTTCACTTTCAGAGGCCATGCTGTTTTAAACAAGACAACTTTCTAAGCCTCCAAACATAAAAAATTTCATAAAATTATCAACATTTTGTGGATTTATATTAAAACTGTTAATTATTTAAACCTATAGAGAAAAAGAGGAAAAAAGGAACTTAATAGTGGTGTTTTCTCAAAATATGAACTTTCGACTTGACTTGACGCCCTGGACGCAAGACAAATAAAGAAAAAAGGAAACTATCATGTAGAATTCTTGTTTAAACAATATTTTAACGCTAATCTTGTCATGCCTTTTCTTTTTCTTTTTTTTTATTCTTAATGTGGCAATGAACCTAAGCCCATCAATTCAAAAAAGACAAAAGGGCCTTTGTAAGAGTTCACGTTGAAATTTATTGTGAAAAAAGTATGTGTACATGGAACAAATGAAATCTTCTCTTACTGTTAAATGCAGTTGAAAAATAGTTTATCAAAAAAAAAGTCCCCAAAAGATGGGTGTGCTTTCAGACTTACCTGACTTGCACTGCCTCCACTTTGACAGTGAAACATTCCCATGTCAAACACCGTCTTCTCGTCTTTCTGAAGGGTATCTAGGCAGATACCGGAGTCAGGGTTTCTTACCTAAACAAAACATATGGAGAAATCTTTTATGTTGCTAGATTTCAAATCTTCGTCATCAATGAATTTTTTGTACTGTACAGTAATAACAAAACCAGTATGTTTTTTGTCTCTGATTTTTCAGATTTTTCAAAGAGACTTTTTATTGATAAAATAATAAAAAGTTGACAACTTTGAAAATACCATAGATACAAGAGGTCACCATAGTACCAGTAGAAATTTGCCTCTCTTATTCAAACAGCTAACTTTTGAGCTAAATTGCAGCAGTTCAGTAGAATCCTATAAAATCGAAATTTTGGGTCCTGTAAAATCCATTCATTTCATTAAAAGAAGTTTGTTTTTGTATGTATGATCAAGGGGGTTAAATATTTTAGTACACTAGATTCTACAGTTTGTGTATATGTACATCCTTAAACTGTTAAGTTCTGTACTTTGGAATGCTTTGAGATCTCTGTGTTAATGACTTACTTCTCATCAGCTAAAGACAAAACCTTAAGTTTAAGTACATGCTTGATATACAGAGTGCTTTTTTTTAACGTTTGTTTGGTGTTGCTGCAAAACTGCAAATGGAGTCACTTGTTGAAAATTTTCAATGAAACAAGGGTAGAAAACATCCCACTCATAACATCAGGCTTAAGCCTTTTACTATCAGAGTAGCAGTAGCGTTTAGCTCAAGTCAGTATATCACGTGACAAGCACCGGAATGTTTATGTTTCGTGTATTGACCCAATTGCATTCTTCAATTTTATTGCAAAAATTAAATTTCTTGCCACTAATCCAGATGGGTTTGGTGTCACAATCACCACATTGCAGCCTGTTTATAATAATCACCGTAAAAGGTAAGAACTCTTTCAATGTGATAAGAGAATGGAAAAGCCATAGCTAATACTAGGTATAGATGATAGCAAGATGATAATAAGGATGAAAAAAAAATTGTCTGTGTCGAGTTGTGATAATTATTTATTTAAGCCTTTTTCCTAAGATCCGATCAGATGAGTAGCCCCAAGAGTTATCCATAAATAAGCAACTTAGTTATTACAGCAAAAGGCTAGTGAGTTTTATGATTTCTGTTTACATTCTTGGTTATCAAAACATAATTATGCCATCTTATCAAAATCACATCCTACAAAGTCTTCGAAAGGAGCATTTATTTTTATTTTGAAAAGAAATTGACTTTTTAAATTACTGATACTTACCATTCCCCACGCTTTGACATTTTCATCAGGGATAAATTTTTCAGGATAAACATTGTCTAAATACCACTTGAAACTTTTGCATTGCAGTCGTTCCCTCAATATCTTTCTCTCTGATATGTTACCATAGTCTTGGGTCTGTAAAGAGAAAAAAATATAATAAGGCAATCTTTCTGGTATGATAAGGATAGACGGTCTAAAAATGATTTTATATTTTTTTTTTTACGAAGAAGTGGAAGACTTGCAGAAAAAGAGGCTAATTTCCAGAGATATTGACTTTGTAAATATTTTTTAATCCTGACTGACATGGGGTAAAACACTGCAATACTGAATCTTGTTGATTGATCTGAATGAATCGGAAAGTATCTACATACCAGCAAATCTTTCCGATGTGTGTAGAAAAGTCTCTTGTAATCATCCATCCATACTTCAGCAAGACGCATAGAATTGATTCCATGAGTGTCTTTATTACCTTCATGAAGGAAAAGTAGATTTTAAATCATGAGTTTAATAGGTTCTATTTTTATAACTGTTTTGTTCCGTTGCAGATAGGAATGAAGAGGGATAAACAAGTTTGTATTAAAAAAAATAATATGTTGTAATTAGAACATGTAGATCTCTTATTTTTTAAAACTAACATTCGCCTTCAAAATGTGCACACACAAAAGATACAGGAAGGGTTCGGATCAAAATGAGGCAAAAGCATTTTTTACCCTGATACAAATTTTCCATTTAAATTAAAGTTCTAGCAGTTGTTTATCTATTTTATCAATTGTTTTTCTACAAACAATGGGCATAAATTAGGGTACTTTAATGAGATGCTTTCTTCTATTCCTGATAAATAAAATGAAAAATGAAAAAGAATTGAGAATTTTACCAAATTTTGCAATGGATATGTCTCACCTACAGGAGGAGTCAAGGTGGCTTGTCAAAATGTATCAATCTAATTTTGCAGTGCTGGGCAAACTTAACAATTCTTTAAAATGATTCTGTCTATTTTTTCATCTGTATTGGATCTTGAATACCTCTGCCTCTATTTCTTTCATTATTCAATTCTTTACCAATGTAGTTAAAATCTTCTTAAAGCTTGATTTATTAATCTAGGGGTCTAATTGTAATATCAAATCTACTTTGTAGATAGAAAATATAGGTTTCTACATGTATTATTAATGTCTACCAAACGAATGCTGTTGTTATTGCTGCTACCTCTCAAGCCCTGGCCTTGTATCTAAACATTAAAAACTCATGTTTAAAAGTCTTTTTTTTTCTAAACTAATATGCCTTCTCAGATTATTGGTGCCTCAGCTTTGGGTTTTTTTTTTGCCCAGCAGTGTTTTTATTATGTTTGCAAAGTAATACTTTTACAATATATATATATATATATACTTTAACTTCATAAAATACCAGCCTTCTTACCTGGGAAAGTATAAGGGTGACTAGACCTGAAAATATGTCCAACTCGAGAGCAGGGAATAAACTCTAATTTTCCTCCACACATCCAAGTCTAAAGAAGTAGAATTGAGGAAAAAAGGGCATTTAAATAGATCTCTGAAAAATAGCTAAAATCCTTCATTTCACTTGCTAATTTTCAATACAAACTTAAGGGCAAAGCAAAGTAAAAAATTATGCATGATATAAAAAGTATAAAATGACAAACACTCTTAAGAGAGACAGAATACTCTAGATTCCTACTTTGTTTTTACTGGCAAATGTTTTCAAATTTAAAGCTCCCCTACAACACTAAAAGATATTACAGCTCTATAGCTTTTTTGGGCTATTTTCATGATTAAAACTTTATTTAAATTGTCCTCAATGACTCACATTTCAAAAGGCATAAGAAAGTTGCATGTACATTTAATGATTTATGATACCATAGAAAAACATGTTTACCCTGAAAGACAGCTCCAAGTTTTCTCCTCCCCAAACATCCATGCCTGGGTCATATGCTCCTATTTTAAAAAAGAATTGCCGATCTACAGCAAACAAACCACCTGCCATTGTAGGGGATCTGTTGAAGAATGTAAAATAAAGATTGAATGCAGTTTCAACATTATTGTCTCTTGCCTAAATCTTTAACTAAACAATTGCTTTACAGACAGAGTGGCCAAGACAAGGATCCAAGTGCACAGGCTTTGAAGAAACAAATAACTTTTCCATCTAAAATGAATTTTCTAATGGTACTTAGGTTCACAGACACAAAAAAACAACCTTATAAATTGTTTCTAAAGAGAGCCGAAAAACAATGAATAAATATTGTAAGGAGCGTGTAGTCTATTTTTCCACAAGGAGAAAATGAATGTCTGATAGGAACGGAGGATGAGAGAGAAGGAGGTACAAAGAGATTGATTGAATGGGGACAGGGTCAAAGATGGAAAGACAGACCAACAGCAGAAAGAGGGTAGAGAGAACGGGGTAAGTATATTGGAAAAATCTGCAATTCCTTATTTTGTGGCTTTATCAAAATGCTTTTATTACATGATGAAGTCAAACGAATTTATTTAACCAAAGAAAACAAAATTAAATTAAATGTAAAAGCAAATTCATTTTGTTATGAAAAGTATATTTCTAAATAGAAATTGTCAGAGTAATTAGTGTCCACAAACAGAAAGGGATTTCACAACTTATAATATATAAAGTCACTTTACATTTAGAGGATAGAGATAAAAATGTTTGACCCCAGATAGTATAATCACCTGGCACCACTCTGTTAAGGTTTTAGTGTTTTACTCAACTAGCTAGTTTTTTAGACCTTCCCACTTTTTTACTGTTTTGTCACCTCAGTAGTTTCATTTTGTTAAAAAAGCTGCTTTGGACAAGATCGTAACTCAAAAATTTATTTCCTGGTAATCCCACTCCTCCTCAGTCCCTGAACACATGAGTATTAGATAAAATGTTGACATTGTGATGGGCAGATTGACCAAAGGATAGATATAGCATTAACAAGTACAGTGGAATCCACTTGAAATCAAACATCTGTAAGGGAAACTCATGCTTAAAGTCAACTCTTTTGGCTGAACCATCATACATTTCCTGATATTCTTTTGTAATAGTGAAAGTCAGCTCTTGCTTTAAATTAACACATTTTTTCCATGCCACAGTATTAACATTTTCAGGATTCCATTGTAGTTATCACTTAAATTCACATGACAGTGTGAACAGGAACTCCAGCATGGTATCAATTAAAAAAAAAAGTCAACAACACACTGTGATGAGGGGCTGGTTCATCTAACCTAATCCCTCTTGACCTGGATCAACCTATCTAGACTTGCTAACCTAGGAAGGTTAGCAAGTCTAGCATGCAGCCCCATAAGTTTTGTTAAAATAAAATGTCTTGGCTTGGAAAGGCCAGTGTTTTAAGTATCTCTATGAAGTATAGATTTTGCTGGAACTGATATTATACTATAGTATATATATATATCGATGGCAAGCACATCAAACCTCTGATTTGGATATATAGGAAAAGAAGCCACATCAGAGGTTTGATTTGCCTGTAATCAATACATATATCTATGTTTGTTTAAACCCATTTCATGTCCTGCTCACCTAATAGGAAGGATATAATGAGAGCTGTGAGGAGGCCTTGGAGAGCCATCCTGCCATGTGAAGTGAAGACTCCATGTGAAACCGCCTATCTGATATCCCCCATTGCCAGAGTACTCCAGAGTTTTGTCACTTATAGCATCAATTATGGGACACAGGACAGTTTTAGGGTCCTCTGCTATGCGGCTCACAAGGGGCTCAATCCTAGTGATAAAGTCAATGTTTTGGCAATGGCGAAGACATACTATGAAATGCACAGAATGCTGTTTAAGAGGGGTACACATAACAAAGCTGAAGGTAATGATGTTGCCTTGCCTTGCCTTGCTTTAGCAATATTGTTCCTTTAGAGTTCAGCACATGGAAATGACTGATTGTCCTGCCCTGTCACATCTTCCTGAGACAGAGTAACGCCAGTGATGACGAACTCACTCTTAATGGGCATAAATTGTATTCTTTTTAATGACTGCATTTGATTTGTTTAGATAACTTATCACCACTGATCCCCCGATAAATAAAACAACAAAACTGTTAGTACACCATTCCCCACCGACAGAAGTAGAACAGTTTTAAAATATTGCTAGCAGAAACAAGTGCTCTGTGATAGAAGGCTCTCCTTGTAAACCAGGTGCCTTCTTTTTACCTAATTGGTGCGATGTCTGACTGTCGACGTAATCTTTCATGATGAGGCATTGGGCGCCACGAAAAATGCAAACTCCACCAAAATCCTCCTACACTGAAACTCCCTGTGCCGGTATACTGAAGTGTATCCTTGTCAATTAAATCTATCTCTGGACAAAGAACAGCTGTACGATCTTCATGTATTCTGCTGAGTAGAGGTTCTAACCTGGAAGGAAAGTCTTAGATTAACATAAAAGCAAGGCAAGGCAACATTTTACTTCTTCGATTCTAACTGTACTCAATTTTGTAAATTTCTCAAAATATTTGATGACATCATGGAGCAGTTCTTACATAGCGTTAGTAAGAAATTATACTTTGAAAAATGACCTCAGTTACTAGTGCATGATTTTTTAAAATAGAAAAACTGAAAACAAGTTCATTTTTAAAATATTTGAAGTAGTAAGAAGTAAAACCTTGAGGTTTGAACACAATTTTTTCAAAAATAAGTTTTAACAAATTCTGTTCATTATCAATGTTCACGCAATAAAAATTGCTTTTAATGGACACATTTTTATGCAGACATCAACAATAAAATGAAGAAATTTTGTTGTGAACTTCAAATCTGGTTTGGTCTTATGGAATATGATAAACTTGATGACTATAGTTTGGGATGGGAAAACTTTCATCATAATGGTGGAGAAAATTTGCTCTTTTTGGGTTAAAAAAAAAAACAAATTTCTATGGAAAAGTCAATGAAGAAAAATGACTATGAAAAAAACTTATAAGAAATGAGCTGCTTTGGAAATGGTAATGACTTTAAAATTGTCATTCCTAAGTTTCATCTTATACCAATTACTTGTTTTGAGAAAGATTATTCATGATATAATAGTTCTGCTTCACCAATTTAGATAAAGGTACACATGAAAATTCCTAAGGCAAAGAGTACTTTAAAAGAAAGTGAAGTTGGTTTTTTTTTTCTGTGCACTTTCTTTCTTTTCTTTTTTTTAATTGTGAGAGTTTGCTTTTATCAAAATTAAGCAATATTTACAC
This sequence comes from Elysia marginata, assembly GCA_019649035.1. NCBI lineage: Eukaryota > Metazoa > Mollusca > Gastropoda > Plakobranchidae > Elysia > Elysia marginata. The sequence goes on from BMAT01004693.1 coordinate 276,900, forward strand.
AAGAAAAACTTTTACATAAAAAGCAACAAAATTTACCATCCTGTGTTGGCTTCACAATGAGAGTCTAGGAAAATGAGCACCTCTCCTTCTGCTGCCTTTGCTCCTGCAATCTTTGCCCTGATTAAACCAGAGCGTTCTTTAGTTCGAACTAGGCGAACAATCCCATCAGGCCATGTCTTGGTTATGTAGTTTTCTAAATCAGTTTTCAAAAAGGCTGCAGCAAATGAAAGTTCGAAAATTTTGAGTTTTCAAAAAGAAATAAGTATTCATGGTCAATTAATATAGAGGTATTTTCAACAGTGTCCATGTCCACTTCTTCAGTTAATTTTCTCAACTATTAGCATTAAATTTTTTTTTCCTCTTCACTTGCTACCTGGTGTTTTCTAAATAGAATTACATGCAGGGCAGTCTAATAATTTGGTTTTACTGTATATATTCCACACTTCATCTGGTACAAGTGGTAGCTTCTTTCTTTTCATTTCATAAAGTTACTGCTTTGGTGCTTACCATCTGGAGAATGCAATATATATATCAGTCAAAGAATTCTATTTCTTTTCTTTTTCCTTTATTTCTTTTTCTTCCTAGAAATCAGCTTTACACAGATATTTGTTGTTTTTATTTACCTTTGTCTGAAAAATCATCCAACAAGATTACTTCATGCAGGAATTGGGGAGGTGATCTATTTACAACACTGTGAGCTGTCCTTAAGAGAGGAGACCATGCCTCATTGTGAAAGATGATTATGACACTTGCTTTAGGGAGCACTTTAGGATATTGCACATCAAGGCATCTGAGGAGAAAAAAAAACTCTCACAGTAATTTTTAACGACTTTTGCTTTTAAAATAATAATAGGTTTGAAGTATGGGGAAAAAATGAATTCATATTAATAAATAAAATAAACTGACCCATAAAATTCAATTTTTATCTGTAATTATAATATACTCTTTACAAAATGGTGTTTGGATTTTTTTTTGTTCTCACAAGACATAAAAGTTGACCGTGACAAAAAAATTTCAATTAATAATAAATTAGCAGAAAAAGTCAATTTGCAAAGAATATCTAATTTAGAAGGCCAGAAAATGTTTTTTTAATACACCAACACCATTCTTTCTCCTTCTTCACGAAACTAAACTTTGTTTTTGAAGTATAAACCAAACAAATATTGAAACTATAGCTGAAAACAAACACAAAGTTTATTCTAACTAATGACAAAATTAGACCCTGGCATCTTACCTACACATAACTTATTGATTTATTTTATTTGCAGTAAGTTAAAACCTTTTTCTAAATTAGAGGCTACAAAAAAGGCTACTTTTTTAAAATAAAAACAGTCATAAGAATACCTTTTGTCTCTGACATCTTTGAGCGACCTGTCCAATGCAATCTTATCACTTGCAATTCTGTTAAATGCCTCCTTTTCTATAAGACTGTCGGCTAGTTTTTTCTCCTCTCCTTCCAAATAAAGTGGATTTCCTTTCTCTCCTGGTCCAGACCTCAATGGCTCTGTTCTTTTATAATCTCGGAACCTAATATATCTTTCAGAAAGTTCATGTTGAAATCCTAGTATACTCCAGATGTCATACATGCCAAGGTTTTGGCCAATATACAACAGCAGAATGAAAGTGCAAAATAGGAAAATATATGAAGATCTCTTTCTCCTCAATGATCTAGGCAAACAAATCATTTTCAAAAGTCTTGCTGAATAAGTTTGCAGTAAGCTATTTGTAAAATCTGCCTCTTCGGTTCTTCTGGAAGACAAAAAAAAATGTTAAGTCAAGTTCAATTTAGTAAAACTTGATTCAAAATACAAGCAGAGGCCTCTACATGCTAAGGTAATAAATTTAATATGGCATGGACAACAAAATTTTTAGGGCAAAATAAAATTTCTTTTTGTGTTAAAGATGATAACTGTATTTTAAAAGAATAGCTTCTGTTCAAGACAGAAGGTGAATTGGACAGTATTGTTACTAATCCATGTATTACATGTACATTGGAAATCTCATAATGCAAATCTTTTAGAAATAAACAAAAACTTTAAACAAAATAGTTGTATACAGAGGGTTTGATTTTTATACTCTATTTTCTGCTTCCATACTACAATGAGCATGACTCTTACACAATAAAAACTCAGTGATTTGAAAGGTCAAGAAATTTTCAGACAGTAGGCTGGCTCAGTGACTGTATTCCATATAAGCCTTCTATGCTTTGCAGTGAGTCTGCCTCAGAGTTGAAGGAAAACCCTCTATAGGCCTAAAGATAAACTTCAATTTAAAAGAACTGAACCTCACAAGCTTTGAATATTGTATGAGTTTAAATATAAAAGCCAAATGGGAAAAAGAAATCTCAATCTGAGAAAACTTCAGATTATAAATGAGAAAATGAGAAATTAAAAAATCAGATTTTATTTTGGAGGTTTCCACTGTAAAACAATACACTTAAAAAATAAATTTTGATAACATTAACAAGCTCAAAAAAAAGAAAATAAATTACATGTACATAAAAAGCTGAAAAGAATACAAACATTCGAATTGCTAGATAATTACTCCAGCTGTGCCAGCTGTATACAGAATGGTCCTGAAATGGCTGAATTAGTGCACTCTGCTTGAAATATATTACACCCTTTTTAGAGACCTAGAGCTAAGTGTTTGTCTAATTCACAACTTACTAACTAGTGAATTGAGAAAAAAAGTAAGACCAAGACTTCATTTGACAGCATGAAAATGAACTTTTTTACTGTTTGATTTAGCAGTTACACTAGATTTAGATTCCGGTAGTTTTTTTTTAATCCATGATGGCACTATAGGAGGAAAAAAAAAAACATGCATGTCCTTGCATAAAATGTTGTTATTTAAAATAAAAGGCAAAAATATTAAAGAATGTACTTTTTTACCTGTTTCATCAAAATGAAATAAAAATAAGGTGAATTTGATTTAAAATTATCAGTCAAGTATCCTTAGAAACCCAAGAAACATTAAGCAATTCTTAGCAAACACAAAATTTTTCTTTGAACTAATTGTAATATGGTAATAATTTATACTTTTGCATGGACGAAAGAAGAAAAAAATGAGGGAAGGCAATTATAATGGGGCTTTCAGAGTAATGTTTTGATTTCAACAATCTACCTTAGTTAATGCTAAGTTCCATTCAATACATTTACCTGTACAGCAATGTAATCTAGAACTAGTACAATAGAACCTCCCAATGAAAAAACTTGGTAGTTAAGAAACCCAGGAAATAAGGAAAGATTTGCAAGAAATGGCAACTTTTCTATAAATCCTCTTATTCAGGAAGAGGGACCAGGCATTAAATCAAAAAGTTTTTAGAATGATTTAAGAAAAAGACTTTATTTAAAGAGGAACTAATGTACGACCGTTTAAAATCGATGGAAATGAAAAGTGCAAGTGGTATGTACACAATTAATCAGGAAAAAAATTACCATCTTCCAGAACCTCCCAATGAAAAAACTTGGTAGTTAAGAAACCCTAGATTAGGAAAAAAATTACCATCTTCCAGCATTTCCAAAATAGTGAAGTCCCTCCGAAGTTTGAAAAATATCCAATTTCCAATATTTTGTACATGAATTAGGAAAAAATGCCTCCCTGTTATTTAAAACTCAAAGACTGATTTAAAATGTTTTGCAACCACTGAACCAGTTGAAAGTATAATTTAAGTCTACAATCAGTACAAAGAAATTTTTTCCAAAATGTCAAAAGTGGTTTTGATATTAAATGTTAAGTCTTAATCATCATTGTTATAATGAACTAACTTGGAATCCAACTTCAGATACAAAATTTAAACATTCAATTGGAGTATTTAAAAATAAGGCCTTAGCAATGTTGCCACTTATCTGATACAAAAAAAAGAACACAGCTGTCTGCGACTTATTTTCTCTACTTTCAAGCACAACAAATTGGGAAGCTTTATCATGCATCTCTAGAGACAAAATAGCCCGTTTGAAGTCGCCAGGGTTAGGTGACTTAGATCTTGTAAAATTTCAGAAAAGAGAGAAAATAATGTTTAAAGTTTAGACTTCTATTTTAAAAAGGCTTGGCTACCATACCGACTAAAATTAAACACATAAGAAATTTCAAGAAGAATTAGGTAAGAAAACTGTTTGGAAATGGTTTTAGCATCAATATAGGCCTATCGAATACAAAAATCATGACTTCTATAGAATGAAAACCCACTAAACTTTAAAAGACTATCTCAAAACTAAGATATATATTTGATGTTTTTGCATATGAAATTTAAAATGTTCACAACAATGATCTAGATCTAAGCAAAAAAAAAAATAATTTAGGCTCAAGATACAGGGCAGTGAAGTTGGAATTTACTTTTGAAAAGCAATCCTGGTGTTTCTGAATCAAGAACTATCTATATAGTTTAAGACACTATGGCGAATCAGGCACAGGTTACGGAGACAGAGAATGATTTTGAGTTGTACAGAGCCCTTTAATTTGCCAGAAAACTATTTAGAATTCAATTTGGAATAATCCTGGGATCGGCCCGCTAGCAGGAAAATCGCATGTCCGATTACTTTTTACAGCCACCGATTACTATCGAGTACATCAATCACCTCTGCTGCAGCGCAAGCCCCTCTCTCACTCAGCACACGTGGTTGCTCGCAGATTATTAGTTCCTAGTCTAGCTTGGTCACTGTGTCTCTCAAGTGTGTAACCTATGGTCTGCTACAGCGATAGGCCCCCTGGTTCCAGTGTACCGGTATGTGGACTGTGGCGGGTGGAGAGTGTATGATAACTGTAACAGGTTTAGAGATCTAAGCCTACTCGCTGCAGCTTCTGGGGTTGGAGAGTGTATGACAACTGTAGCGGGCCATTCGCTGTAGTAGATTATAGAGACCTAAGCCTACTCGCCCCACCAAAGATTTTTAAAAGAAAAAGGTTCTTCTTTTGGGGAATTCTACCAGGTAAAATGGGGCTAGGTATTTTTGGGTGAAAAGTTTGGTGGTGAGAATATATGAGAACTGCAGCAGGGCAATCGTTGTAGTAGATTAATAGCGTCATAGTCTATGGCGGCGGGCTGACGAAATGAAGGTAATGAAATGAAGGTAATAAATCTCTCTAGATCAGATTAATGGAGACTTAATGAAGGTAATAAATCTCTCTAGATCAGATTAATGGAGACTTATTTTTTGCTGACGAAATGAATTGAAGGTAATAAATCTCTTTGGATCAGATTAACGGAGACTTATTCTGCTGACGAAATGAAGAAAATTTTAAAATTATTTTTAATTTTATGACCGGTTAGTCAGCCTAATGAAAGGATAAATTTTTAACGGTTTTACTGACACTAGTGACAGAGACGAAATGAAGGCAATGAAACTCTCTATCTCACCACCCCTTCTTTTTCTCTCGAGCAGGCCGATAAAGTGAATGCCCCCCCCCTCCCCCATACACACTCATGCGATACAGTCACTTTCCATAAATCTCTCCACTGAGCATCCACCTAGACACAACATGGATAGACGCAAAAACACATGGCCCCCATTAGCGGCTGGTTACAAAGGCAACAAAGCAGTTTCCTGCTCGGGCAGAAAAATGTAACATCATGGTGTCACGTGTGTCTGGGTGAGAGCAAGAGAGTGGAGGAGGAAAGAGAGAGGGAGAGAGAGAAGAGGGAGGGGGAAAGAGAGAGGGGAGAGAGGAAGGAGAGGGGGAGGGGGAAAGAGAGAGAGAGAGATGCAACCTTAATTTAATTAAGATATTAAGATGTCAGCAATTTTAAACTTTTCACTGGAAATCGTCGTCGGTGCTGTCAATACGGCGATCATATGCTTCCCGTAATGACGTAACAGGCTTATATCCAGCCGGACAACACAGTTTCTCCTTCTGTTTTCTTCTTTTCTTTGCTGGCCTACTGGGCCCGGGAGCCGCACTTTCACTTGAACTGTTGAAGTTGAAGGGCAAGAAGGGGCAGCGGAAGGCGGCAGAGGGGTGTCTTCAGTACTAAGACTAAAACTTGGCGATGGGGCTTGACTCACAGCCGCATACATTTGCCAAAGGCTAAGGGTCTGACTCTGAGTGACTCTCCAAGCTCTGTGCCTGGCGAAATACTGATCCCAAGTATTATAATTTTAGTTTTAAATTTTTCTTCATTTTGTCAGCAGAATAAGTCTCCATTATCTGATCCAAAGAGATTCATTATCTTCATTTCTTCAGCAGAATTGTCTCCATTAATCTGATCCAAAAAGATTTATTACCTTCATTTCGTCAGCAGAATAAGTCTCCATTAATCTGATCCAAAGAAATTTATTGTAAACCTTCATTTCGTAGGCAG
>BMAT01004693.1:343994-355678 GCA_019649035.1 Elysia marginata
TCAAAACTAGCGAGAGCTATCTTTCTCCGCCATGTATAATTGATGAGTTTTTGGGTTCGCACAAAGGGAAAGCCCATCTTTCGCAGTTCTGATATTTTCTCCATCCACAACTGCTACATTGAGACCTATTTTTAAACCACGTATTAAGCCTGAAAGTACTAACACTTAAAGAAGTAGGAAGTAAAATCTTAAACAAACAGACATTTACAGTTTTATATCTGAAATAAATTTTAATAATTTTATACAAAGATTAGCAAAGAAAATTCTAACCTCCATCGTCTTATTGTATAAGCGCAACAGATTGTATTGACCTTCTTGCCATAAAATCGATATCACGGAGTAAGCCAGTGGTTTACACACAGGCTAAAACCCTCGCCCAGATGTGTTTATTTATTCATCTCACTTTATTAATACTCCGTCTGTGGCGTTTCTAAAAGTTGGTTTACTTGTATATGCTGCAATTTTTGCTTATTCATTCAAACACGTAGGTCAAATTGTTTTATGGCCAAGTTTTCACTAATTATATGCCTTCCCCAAGAAACGATACATCAGATATCTTTGAGCTTGCAAAAACTTACCATCTTATTCAGTATTTAGATAGTGAATCCTTGCTAAATTTGTGAAAAACATTTAGGAGACACCGTCATGTAAGCTCAGAAACGTTTATGTTAAAGAGGAAGGTTGACATTCGAGCTTCGAAGCGCAATTAATAACTCCACGCCTGGTCCTCTTTCTGTGAACGGTGGGAGAGAGTCCATCAATATCTAAATCGAAAAGAAAGGAATTTATTCAATGAGATAACACCGTTAAATACTTTTACTTACTCTTTTTAGTTTTTCGGATTCTCCAAAATCAACGTTCACTCTCCCTACCTCTCACTATCCTCACCCTCATCCTATAATGTTCTTCTCTTCTCGTGCTCTTTTTAAACACAAATATGTTTTACCATTGAGTATCAGCCTCACTTCCCTCAGGTTACCTTAAAGACCGTATCCATTTAACTCAGATAAAAAATGTAGGCCTGAAGCATCAGTCGTCTTAGACCTTTTAAAAATTAGTTGCGGAGGATAAACAAAATATGAGTTAGAAAAAAGAGTCTCGATTTAACATCGAAATGTATGATTAGGAAACATTTAAAGCTTAAAGAGAAAAGAATTTAAATCTGATTCAGCTCATGAGCTTTATGAGCTGTTAAATTTTTATCTTGTTAAGATTTCAGAGGAGAGAACTGTCTATCTATGTGAAGTACCTATTCTGCGTTATTTTTTTTAATTACTGGCATTTATTTTACTCCTGTGTAGTTGAAGTCATAGAATTATACAATTCAGTTTCATAATGAGGTAAATTTAAAAAAAGTAACAAAAGACGTCTGTTGACGATCATGGCTCAATATTAAACATATATTGGCGTGTCAAAGCTTTGAGGACAACTTTACTTTTAAAATAGTTCTGCCAAGGATATTTTAGGAAACATTACTTTTAAAACAATTCCTCATGAGTATTTCAGGATATATAATTATACTTCAAACCATTCACATAAGAATAAAATCTTGCTTAGAGGTATTTTTCAAAGAAACTGTATTGAAAACGTGCTATAGGGTGTTTATGATGATTTACATCACCCGTATTATACGAGTACCTTGTTTACTTGCGTAACTATACTAAATAGGTGATTTCAATGTTGAAGAATATTGTTTTTCATGCGGTTTGTTTGAATCTCCCAGTAAACGAATTAATCTTTTGTTATGAAGTACGATACCAATAAAGAGTGTTCAGACTTAATTCTTATTTTGGCGCAGTGGAATTAAAAAAAATAGCTTTCATCAATCTTGATCTTGCATTGTTTGATGCAGTAAAACGTTTTATTTTACTTTAAATCCTAAAGCTTCTGATTCGTTTGTACTAATAGTGTGAAATGCATCTGCGCCACTATAGATGCAGCCGCAAACTATCTAGATGGAAATTGTGTTCCCGGCACTAAGCAGTGAATCATGTCCAGTGTACACGTCCAGAACTTCAATGACCTGAGCGCAGTTCTCCTGAGCCAACCCGAGAGAGAGGAACTCCACAGGAGCTTGAGGCGGTATCAGAGAGATCAGGACATCGCTCGCCTGGTGGATATTGTGAAGCGCATTCTCCACACTCCGGACAGGGAAAAACTCCTCCCATACATTAAATCCGCCATGAGCAAATCAGAGAGAGCCAGATTCGACAAGCTGCGCTTGGACTCTGTGTCTGCGTCTTCATCCCGTTCTGGGTCAGTTTCTAACAGATCTGGAAACTCTTTTCCCTCCCAGCGCCCGGACCTCTCGGGTAAGTTGACTGCCCTTGTAATTATTAGCTGGAATTCAAACTGAACTGGAGTGTCCGGTCTCACTTATGTTTACTTAACTGTTGTGTAGGGATTGAAAAAAAACCTTGCGTTTGGTCCAGGTATTTATTTATGGAAAAGTCTAGCTGCAACGCTTAATTTCATATTGAAAGCACAGAGCCTATTTGCTTTTTTCATTTTTTTTTAAATTTCTGTATATGGTACTTTTTACACCTATGGTACATAAATGTAACGAAATTGTAAATTGTCCATCGATATGACCTTGTAAAATTTATATATAGTCCCCGAGTCATCGGTTATAGATTCGAAACTGTTTTTAATATTTCATAACCAAAGATACTGTTGAATCGATAACGCCAATAATATACAAGCTAGTATTCAACGAAGCATTATAATTGTTCAAGGCTAGTTGTGACATTTATCTGTTTAAAACGTAAATGCTCTAAACTCACATCTCCTATCGGAAGCTTGTTTTTTTTTTTTACTGTAGAGCATTCTTGAAAATATTTCAACAACTTATATAGCAAATCAATCATGATCAGAAATTTTTAGATATGTGGGATCATCAACCGATTTAATTTGTTAGTAAGAGTAAAGTTATTCATGAAAGTCATAATTTAATAGACTTCTCAGCATCCCAGCTTAAAAATTAAATATAAGCAAACAATAGGATAGAGAACATGGTGAATCTTATTAGGGCAATGACATTTCTGTGCGAGCCGGTCCCTTGAGCCAAATTACTCTGAGTTTCGCCAGTTTCCAGCGCATGTTTTATAAAATTCCAAATTTTTCTTCAATAACAAATTACATTTAGCCTATTTGATACAAATTTGACGTACATACCACGCTGGGTGAATGTTTTAGGCCTGAAGTAAATATATTAAATGTAATCTTTGTGCGAAATAATCATCAAGTGCCGTGCAATGAAGCGTTGGCGATCATGCCCTTCTACACTTCTCGATTCCATCGTTGCTTTTAATGACTCCATCATTCTCTCTTTGCCAGCTCATTTGGTCAGTCCATCTGTCATCGTCTCCCGTTGTTTACCCTTATTACGATGTCCATTTAACAAACCGGTTGGTTTTTAGATGTTCCAGTTCTTTCCTTCTCAATTATGTCCGAAATGTTGCCTGCTGTTTTTGACTTTTATCTATGGGCAGCCTTTTTGTTTATGCTTTATTTGGGACTTTTTCATTGGCGTCCATGATAGTGGGAACATTCTTCTTAAGAACTACATTTTTTGGTACCTCCAATGTTTTCTGTGTCTGTTTTGAAATTGTCTATGCTTCACATCCAAACATTTGGATAGGTTATTGCACAGCCCTGAAGAGCTCTCTTGTCTTGTTTGATGGAGTTGTTTAATTTGCTAATACCGAGACGGTCTAAACCCAGACCAGTTACCCAAAACTTAAAATACCTCTCACGACGTGTGTTTAATACTAGCGTTTGAAGGTCCTTATGTTCTAACTCATACCAAGAACTAGAAGAGATAGATCAAAATGATACTTGAACACAAGTTTGTTTACATTTGGGCTGGATGGCCTGGTATTGAGAACGTCTCGGCTAAGACTGATCTCATTTTCTGAAAGACAATTTTAGCTTGTGTTCTTCTTGGTGACATTTCTGTTGTGTTTCTTTCGTCAACTGAGATTAAGGTTCCTAGGTATTTGAGCTCCTCTAGCTGTTTTACTTTCATTCCATTGAAGATATTGTTTTTTTTTTTTACTGGGGCTAACTGGTTCCGACTGACGACCGTCACTTCTGTCTTTTTACTATTCAGTTCCAGCCCTTTGTTTCTTGCTTTCTTTTCCAGCGATGTTCAATAGACGTTGTCTTCTTCGTCTTTTGCTCTTAGTACCGTATCGTCAGCGTATCTGAGGTTATTATGTTGTGTCCTCCGTCTCTTGTATATATGGATGTCCTTCAATGTTTCTCATGATTTTTTTCTGTATAGAAAAAAGGTCTGGGAGAGTACATGGCCATGTCTGTCACCTTCGTTTTGCGTTTTTACTTGCGCTTACATAGTTATTTACTCTCACTGCTTCTGTCTGTTACCAGCACATGTTTTTAATCATTCCGTCTACCCTCAACGCCATTAGTTGTCTGGTTATCTCATCGTGGTGAAGTTTGTCAATGCTTTGGTGTAATAGAGCATAGATAAAGATCTTTACTTATTTCCAGAGCGCGTTCAATTAGAGTTCTCAGTACGATATAAGAGTTGCAAAACAAAATTAATGAAACACCGATAAAAACAACGACTGCAATAACAATTTTAAAAATATCAGAGACAAACAAAGCAATACTTTTCTGGAAATATATTCTTTAACTATGTGAGCGGACTGTTTATGCTTTGGATTACGATCTCTAAAGTAATGAAACTGGTAATGATTTTTCACCAACGTATTGTTTCTGCTATATTTTTGTGCGTAGTAAGAGATATAGCGGCCTCTTTTTGTCTACACATTGTGCTCATAAACAAACTTGGGATCAAAGACTCCTTGTATTTTCCTGTCATATATATGTATATCTCACAAGCCAATATTATTGCTTTATTATTATTATTTTGAAGGAAGGCACATTTTGTCGAGATAATGTTCCATTTTTTTAAAAATCTGTATGTGATTTCTTTGTGGAAAAAAGCCTCTGTTTCTTCACCTGGTGAAAAGGACGGGTAAAAATAATGCTGATAATTCTTTCTTGACGCGATCCTTGAGCGAAAGCTACTATTAACCTTTGAAATTTGTTTCTTTAAAAAGTTGCAACCTTGTTTGTTGTCTCCGAAATTAAAAAAAAAATCTTTCTTATGCAACTCAAGTCTTAGGTGAAACTACTTGAGTTCTCTTTGCTACTTCAATTGGTTATTTCGATGTTATTTACTGAGCTTAGGGTAATGCTCAAAACGTCTAAAATTGTGCCTAAATATGATTATCTACCGACAAGCATACTTGTAAAAACATCTGGCTATTGTGAAGTAGGGCATGTCCTCAGTTATGTATTCAACAACCAACGAGTTATTTGAACACCTCAAGTCATGCCAAGGAAGATTTTACGCCACAACAATGTAGTAAAACTAGAATACTTCGACCCCACGTCTGAAATAAATAAAAAAACGGTAGTTCGAGCAGGACCAGATAAGTCGCTAATGAGCACAAGACTGGCCCAACAGCGGGGCGTCTCCATAGTTCAGGAGAGCATGGAGACGGAAGAATTGAGTTCTTGTTTTGTCTCCCTGTTTGGCAGAGCCCTTCCTCGCTCGGAATCCCCGCTCGGAATATCAAAACTGCTGACAAGTGTATTAGACACACGGTGGGCAACAACAGCGTAATGTCCGTTTATTATCTTAACTATGACAGAAGCGGTGTTGACCAAGCTTTTAAAAGAAGTTATAAACAAAAAAGATATTTAAGCTTATTTTTTTTGAACGCATGGAAAGCGCGTAAGTTTGGAAGTGGATTTCATGTTTTGAAAAAAAATTATTGATCTAGACTAAACCAGCTAATCACTTAATATTGCATTTCTTCCTGTGAAGTCTTACAAAAATAAACTCAAAAGCGGCCTAAACAAATTTACTACAAAAAGCGGTTTTGATAAGGATGGTATCATTAGAGTCAGTCTTAATGTGTTCGATTGTTTGGCTATTTATCGAGCTTCATCATTTTTAAAACAAGGTTAGTTTAAAGGTTATTATTGACCTGGCATAAATGGGGTGCTTTAAATTATTTAAAAAAAAACATGTTAATAGTTGGTTTAGTTATGTTTCCCTTGCTTTCATATCCAGCTTTAAAAAGTATATTTTATCCGAGCATTTCCACTCTGAGTTTAACAGATGTAGAAAATCAATAACAGTTAAAAATGGAGATAGAAACAAGACTGTCATAAACTTTAGTGAAAAAAATTAGCGGTTAGCTTTAAAAAGGTTCTCAGTATAGTTGTTTAGGGGTCGCGTCCTCCTAGAAAAGATGTCTAACAATAGGAAGGTTGATACCCTGCTGTCACAGGGCAAGAGAAACGCTGGGCAGTCAGAGCAAGACTAGACTCTAGGGTGGACCGTTCTTCTTAGGGTAGCGAGAGGCCTATGATTAGTGGCAGCGGCACCGGTAGCAGGACTGTGGCATGCTGTCATCGTAATGCCAAACCATTGGAGACTCATTGCCCAAACCTAGCGCAAACTTGTCGGACATACATAAACTTTTGTCTACCTGTCTTATATGTATAATCACCCTCTAATTCTCTGCCCTCCCTCCCTGTGTTAAACCTTCAACTATTCCTTAACGTTTGAAATCCTCCTCTTTCTCTCTGTCTCACTGTCCCTGTTCTCAAGGAAATATTCTTCATCACATATAAAAATTTCAGACCGTCTATCTAGCCTACTTATGTATACGAAAATATCTTGATTCTGCTGAGTTCTCGCCCCGATCCGTTCTCCATACCTGGCGGCTTTTTCCCACTCCCCCTGCCCCCTCCGTCTGTCTGTCTCTTTCTCTGTAGTTCTCTCTCTCTCTCTCTCTCTCTCTCTCTCTCTCTCCCTCTCTCTCTCTTTCTCTCTCTGTCTCTCTCCCTCATACCCCTGTCTTTCTCTTCCCCTAAAACTCTCTTTAGCTATGCGCAATGTCTTTTTGTATGCCTTTTAATGCATCAATGTCTCTCTTTCTCTCAATGCACCACTGCTTCTAAGCTGCTATTCTTCCCATGAAAGTGCTAACTCGGCCGTTTATCTCTTTCTCAAACAATGCGTACCTTGTTTTTACAACCGGAATTTAAACATTTTTTCTTTACATGTTTCTCTACTCTCTACCGCTTTCATTCTCTGACCTTTTCCCTTTTATATGCTGCTCCCTCTCTCACTCTCTCTCTCTCTCTGTCTGTCTCTCTCTATCTCTCTGTTTATGATTTGTTTTTTTTTCTACTTGTCACTCTTTTTTCTTCACAGCGGTAATTACGGGACGGCATCACATAAGAGATACTTTTAACCATTTCCGTACAAAGCCCCTTTCTACATACACACACAAAGCTGCGACCACTTATTGTCAGTTGTTCGCTGGGACCATTCCACATAGACCAGATACCGAGCATTGTTATGTGCGGTCAAGTTTAAAATCCACCAGGAATATTACAACACTTTTGCTTTGTGATTGTGTGGCATACACGGTGGACACAGGCATTTTTCGTTCCAGGACTAGTTTCTTTCTCTGCATGGTAGATAGCCAATAATATTGATGTAAAAATTTTTCCTTAGTCTATTTGTAACGATAATATATGTATGGCATGAATGAGCATTCCTTGTTCCATAATGTAAACTAAAAATTTCTATTTATTCATACAATTCTTGTCATTATGCTCTCTTTTCTACATGGTCATAACATTACAATACATACTGAATGAAGAAAAACAACAAAAAACCTCACGAAAATACCTGTGATCCTCTTTTTTGACTTATTAAAAGCGTTTTTTATAGTAATTGACTGTTAAGTTTTATAACAACCTAAAACAATGTGATGCAGCCATATCCAACTTACTATTTCGCTGCATATCTGATAAAGACAAGATATTTTCACAGTGCTTCAAGTCGACTGGATGAGTTTTTTTTTTAACAAACTAATGTTTGATTTTTAAGTTTCATAAACATCAAGATTATTTTTTAACAAAAGATAAGTTATCTTTGATGCGGCCATTAAAAAAGCATTAGGTTACGATTTTTCGCGTGCATCCCCAGCGTGAAATTGCATTATATGCATTGTCTTGTTTGAAATAATTATGTGACTATGCCCGGTTTATAAGAGCCAAGAAGAAAAAGGGTAAATTTAGTTAATAATAATAATAATAATAATAATAATAATAATAATAATAATAATAATGATAATAATAATAATAATAATAATAATAATAATAATAATAATAATAATAATGATGATGATGATGATGATGATGAAAACGCAATGCGCAACTGTCAATGATTTGTAAGTTTACGGTGTCGTTCTGTGTGTGTGTCTAGGTGATTGTTTGAGATTCACGTCTCACAGACATGCAGAGGTCTGAAAATTTACACATGTTTTTTAACTAATCCCGGATGTGTGCTAGGCGGATTTTTAAATTCAATTGAATTCTAGGATAGCTTATTTTGGACATTTAATATCTGAGTCGGCGAACACGCATAGACCTAGTCCCGAAGCCAAGCAATTACAAAAGCTTGACGTCCGTTCAATACATAAGTTGTTTTTCATGACGCGTTCTTCAAGACTAAAATAGTGTTGAATGTTCTTTATGCAGCTGTTCTTGGAAATTCCCGCTAGGGTGTAAAAACTGGCTTTCGTTTACAAAAGTTTTTATGTTTAAAATTTGAAATGTTGGAACGTAAAAACTTACGCTTTTATATTAAACATTGCAGAGCATAAAAGGACACGGGGAAGTGAACAAATGATGAATGGTAATCAACTTTTTACATTACAAAGCTCTGAAGGAGGAAGTAGAGTCATGATTAAATCATAACTTCGCCCGTTTCCCAGCTTCACCGTATACTCTAGATTAGGTCCAGATCTACAATCTAGATTGCCTAAAATTTTGACTTAAACTAGAAATTAATATAGATTATCTAGGTTATAGATCTAAATCAGAGGACTTTAAAAATCTAGAGTCTAGAACGTTAAGAGAATGAGAAATCTGTAGTAGGCAAAGCGAAGAAGATTAATTAGAAGGTTTTTTTTTATTAGTGGGCGATGCCGACAGAGAGAGGATTTGAGAGGAGGATGCACATTATTAAAAGATTCACATTGATGATTATGTTCAGAGTTAGACTGACACAGTCATTACGCAGTTCATGTTCGTTTGTCGAATTATTTATGTTTAAAATTGAAATAATAGAACGTGAAAACTTCTGACGTTGTGCAAAATCAAAACAACGCTGGGAAAAGCAAGAATTGATCAAGAAATGTATTCAACTTTTACGCACCCCGAAAGAGATCGGAAGGTGGATGAACACCCATATTGAATTATAGTTTCGCCGGCTTCCCAAGTTTGCCAACAATGATCTTGATCAACGTTATAAAAACTTGATTTAGCTCTAGAAATAAATTTAAACAAGCTAGGTTTTAGGTCTAGATCAAGAAAAGTATTTAAATCTAGAAAATTAAACAAGAGTCGCAGTAGAGCTGTGGGGATAAGCAAATTAAAAATTATTTAGAACCCAGTTTAGGCTTACATCTAGGTCGAACTTAGGTTTTGCAAGAATTTGTTTAGGCTCTGCGTGGCCTCTTTTCTTCTTCGTAACATAAGGCCGAGATGGGGCTTTGCAAGGATTATGAGAAAGAGAAAGTGTTTTTTAGGGGAAGGGGAGGGGTGAGATTAATGAGATGCAAATTGTTCTGTTTAAAGTTAGGGTGACACATTCAATACGCATATACGTGATTACATGAAGAAAATAAACGCAACTTTTGGCACAGTCCAGTATATCACTCGACCAGATCGGGTACACCCCAACTAGTTTATTATATAATCTATGTATTCATTAGTAAATCATTTTAATCTTTTTATTGAAATTTTCGTCATTTGCATAAAACACTTATGTTATAGCTATTACTGCTCTGCGCTAAACCGCAAATCCCAGCTTCGCTTCAGTACATCGATCGCAAAAAATATTCTGAACTAACTCCGCTCATTAACGCAAATAAATTTACGAGGCTCGTGAAACATTGCTCATTGCATGCATAGTGTATACTAAATAAGCCATTACTTATTTTATTGATAATGGATTACATTTGTTTTGTAAAAAGCTTCATTTTAAAACTGTTATAGCCCGATAGGTTTAGAGCAATATTGCAAAAAGGTTTCTATCTATCTATCTATCTATCTATCTATCTATCTATCTATCTACTAACCTACCTATCTATCTACCTACCTATCTCTCTATTTACCTACCTATTTATCTACCTATCAATCTATATGTCTTTCTATATATCTATCTATATGTCTTTCTATATATCTATCTATATATCTTTCTATATATCTGTCTATGTGTCTACCTAACTATCTTTCTTTCTATATACCTATCTACCTACTTAACTTACACATCTATCTATTTATCTTTCTACCTACTTACCTACCTATCTATTTATTTGTATATAAATCTACCAAAAGCTCTACATGATATGAATAGTACTCAACTTGTTTAATGAGCTTGTTTATATTGATAACAGTATATTGTAAGAACGTAAGTCACAACAAATTAGTTCCGAGCCCGTTGTTGCTCTCTTCGGACAAGGTTGTCATACTGCCTCTTTGTCTTTCCATCCGGGATTGTGTGGTTTTCCATTAGGTTTTTTTTTTTGGTCCATGCCTTAGCTCAGAATTAAAGCCTATAAAATTTTCGATCGAGTTGCTGCATGCACCGAAAAAAATAACTACTGGAAAAACTTCACGTTTCTGCCTCTAGTTTTACATCTCTTAGGCCACCAGGAGCGTCCTATAAAGCCGGTCAAAAATAAATGAGTGTACGTTTAAGTTATGAGGCGTTCCTTAAACTTTCCATAATTGAGGGATAATTCCAGGCGTTCAGGAGAATTGAATAATTATGCAGAATGGTATAAGACATTTAAAGCCTACTTTGGTATTCAAGTTTGTGTTCAGAATAAATCTGTGACTGACAACCAGCACATACGGTTTAGGTGCGAAATAGCACGGAGACAAGGCGTCCGAAACCCGATGTGGATTACTACTTCATTATTTTAGTAACGGTACCTCGTCTGTTTAAATAAATGGCTGTCGGTTTTTAATTCTTGCAGGCAGAATCACTATGCCTCCTAACAGCGCCACTACTATGGAGCGTCTGGTCACCATCTCTGGAGTGAGAGGCGGCTCCATGGGCTTTAGCGTCAGGGGCGGATCTGAGTTTGGCTTGGGTATATACGTCAGCCATGTCACACCGGGCTCACCAGCAAGTAAGTTGCTATGTTAAGTAATAAATTGCAACTCTAAGCTCAAGACATAATTAAGACATTTGTACTAAAATTTGTCTTTTTCGAATTTATGAGTTTCACTTTTTCTTCCTTTCATAATTCACCCTTCTTCTATGTGTTCAAAACTTTTTTCATGATTTTTACACCAGCAACACTGCCACAAACCAATTATCATGAACATTATTTTCATCCTCCTCCTCCTCCTCCTCCTCCTCCTCCTCATCATCATCATCATCACCAAAATCATCATCATTATCATCATCATCACTACCACCACCACCACCACGATCTTCATGTTTTCTTCGCTGCCTTTTTGCCTTCTACCTATATGTTCTTCTGTCTCTCTTTTCATTAATTCACTACTGGTTGGGTCGGTGTCAGTATAATGTGACCGGCTGAGGCTAA
>BMAT01004693.1:368965-386147 GCA_019649035.1 Elysia marginata
GAGAGAGAGAGAGAGAGAGAGAGAGAGAGAGAGAGAGGGAGAAAGAAATAATGAGAGGAACAGGGACAGACAAAGACAGAGGGAGAAAGTGACAAGGAAAAAAAAACAATAACACGTCATGTTTAAGGTATTTGACGGCCACAGGTATATCTAGTTCATTTTAAAGGTGACTAAGTTGTTACTTTGTAATTAAAGAGTTTAATGCGTTGGTGGCGGATAGTACCTTTCATGAGCTCAATTAGGCTTCATTCAAGACACAATATAAAATACATAAATGTCGCTGTATGTTTATTTATAAATTTTTATACACTTTATTAATCCCTTTTGGGAAATTTGGCTTCGTTACTCAGCGTAACTGTGTCGCCATAGAGCAGCGCCACTAATGCCCCAGCAGTACCTTTGTTACATTATCTTTTTCAAGTTTTTTTAGTTTATAACTAGCATTGCTTTACAAAAATTTATTAGGTCTTTAAAACTTGGAAAGTTTGTTTTGATAGGGAGAAAATAGTTTTAGGCTGTACTCTAAAAGAGCTCAGGAAAATCTGTTCACGACCATCCGTGCTTTCTTTACTTTGATTGTACCGGTAGAGTTGTAAGGTTAAACATTTGCAATACGTGTAGATTTAATGTTTAACTAAGCCCGTTTCACATAACGCGAATTCTGCAAGGAAGACGCCGGGGCGGTTTTGAACCGATGCTTAGTTTTTTGCTTTCACATGGTGCGTTCCCATGTAAAAGCCGGGGTGTATGATAATATCGGGATAAAACTTGTTTCAGTCTCCGTTCCAGTGACGGCCCGTAGTTTTCCGTACGGGATACGCGTCAGTGTCATGTGAAACGGGCTGAACCTGATACATTATAATCCCTGCAGCAATTTAACTCACTGACTACTTTCCCCGCAAACGTTGTGGGATTTTTTTATTTTTACGGCTTAATACCAGTCCCGCAACCCCTGTGAGATTCAGCTTGCGAATTTTTTTTTCCTATGTTAATATCACAACAGCTGCGGGGAAAGCTACGGCAACCGCTAGCATAGCCACTTAGCTTTTGATTGATATAAACGAAGTTCGTTTAGGACGAATACAACCGGCAGGAGAGCATTTTTACGACACCTCCACTCCTCTAGCAGCTAGCAGTCTTCAGCTGATTCCAAGATGGGTTGTTGACAAATTTCTGTTCGGTCAAACTTAGATCTAGACTCTGATGATGAAATAGCGTTTGAAAGCATTATTGAAGATGATATAGATCCCGATTATGAGCCACCAAAGGGTAAAAGGGCCAAACCTAGTCAGGCCAGAGGTAAAGTTAAAGGAAATATTTACCTTTTTTGGTTTGTTTTTTTTTTGTAAAAAATAAAAAAAAAATTGACACAGACTCAAAGCTTTTGTTTTATTAGAATCTTTATTATCTTGAATAAACTTGATACAAATTCTAAAGGTCAAGCTTTAATAGCAAAATCACAGTGATTTTTTAAAAATACCTCCGAAATGGCTGGTACACAGAGAATAGACAGAGTTCAAATAGCTGGTAGTCAGTAACGTGAACTTTTCCGCTTATGAAGCTAAAATGTATTAGGGGTCTTCTTTTTACCTCGTCATGTTTTCCGATAATCTTAAGTCCATGAGCTTTTGAGGCTATCACGAAAAACGTTTGAGAGGTTTCGTGGTAAAATGCGCTATGAGCCATTAAAAAAGCACAAAAAGGACAAAAAACTGTCGGCTTTTTTCCTTGTTTTTGTAGTTTTATCTCAAAATATTGGCTGTTACACCTGGAATTATGTAAGAAAAAAATAAAAATTTAATTTATAGGAAATATATGAATAAGTTGTTTCACGCAAAATTTCCAAATCTTCAAAATTTGATACGATGCGTTTTGTCATTAAACCTTTAATTGCTCTTATTTGTTTTCTCTGTCCAGGCGAGGCCGGACTCCAGCTTGGAGACCAGGTGATCAGTGCAAACGGTGTGGACCTACAGTGTGTGGCCAACAGTGGCGCTGTCAAAGTGCTCTCCAGTTCGGCGCTCCTGAATCTCGTGGTCAAGCGTCTCCATAAAGTACCTGAGTGGAAGGTGGCCAAAGAGCGCGTTCTCTGGTTAGTTTTTCAGTGTGACGAGTTAATGTCTTAATACAGACTTTAAGCAGCCAACGCGTGAGCATGACGGGAACGTCTGTGAGTCTAATTTTAGAAACTGGTTTCATTATTCTTATAGTTTCCTTGATCTGCTTTCCCGATTTTCACGTACGCGTAATGAGACACGTTGCG
Organism: Elysia marginata; assembly: GCA_019649035.1. Taxonomy (NCBI): domain Eukaryota; kingdom Metazoa; phylum Mollusca; class Gastropoda; family Plakobranchidae; genus Elysia; species Elysia marginata. The sequence continues at coordinate 371,229 of BMAT01004693.1, forward strand.
TGTGCTAAAGGTCTCTAATATGTGTGAGTGTCTTTGACATTGGGGCTCTATCAGGTTCTCGGGCAGAACCTGAGACGTTCTCTGTACCAGGACAACCAACATATTCAACAAACTGGATAATGCGAGGAGTAAAAATTATATCCTAAGCCGCACGACTCATACAAACGGGCCAGGCTGTGAACGAACGCTCCTCTCTTCCCTTATGTTTAACACTGAGGTGTCAATGGCTGGCCCATAACACATTAAATGTTCTCCAACTAGCATTTGTTTTAACTCATTTTAAAACACTTAGTAAGATAGGCCAGTTTGCCATTCTTAAAGAAACTTCTTTATATTTGGGTAGTTAAGCCCCACATACAGGTTAACCTCCAGCGCGGCTCTCTTCTTTTTTTTCCAAAACAACAAACCTGTTGTTCTTCTTTTTAATATTATATCTGCTGTTTATGCGCCGGCTTAAGCCAACCTATAATCGATGAATCTTTCACAAAAGGTTTCATGCTGCGTTTTATCAACCCTCAGTTGAAACTTGAAAGGCAATCTTCTCTGACTGTCTCTTATGTAAAATATTGTATTTATTCAAGAACAAGGAAAAATTTATTGTATTGTCAGAACGTGTTTGTTATATATTCTATAATATCAAGAAAAGGAAAACAAATAAACTGGTTTTTATGCATTTTGTAAAAGAAACAATTTGAAAAAGCTTTGGATTGGATTAGGTTTTGTTCACTTTTTTCAAGGGAAGGAAAGAAAAAAAGATTATTCCTTTGGTTACTTGTTTTCAAAAGTTGCGGCACCCAAGTGATAATAAAGTTGCCTACATTTAAAATAAATCAAATCTGTCCAAACCTTTGATTCTTCATGAGACTTGCCTTCAGGCCAGTCTGTTCTCCGTAGATATAACCAGGTGCTCCATTTGTATGTTTTATTGGCAGCGATTTCTCAGTTTTGTTGTTTGATTTATTAAATATTCCATTCATATCAAGAGGGTATCGTTGAGAAAATCAAAGTGATTCTTATATTTAAAGTTTTTAAACAATTTGGAGTGACAAAATTTTTATTTGGTATAAAAAAGTCAGGATGAGAAAGCAAGAAAGATGTAGGCTAGGGGGAGTTGCAAAAAAAAAAAAACAAAACAAAAAAAAAACCAGGAATAGAATGGTGAAAAACCAATGGAAAGAGAAAGAATAGCGTTACTCATGGCCAAGTGTTGGTGTGTGCTTCCGGGTTTTAATGGTTGCCTTTAGTGCGATTTGGATCTTCCAAGTAAGCAAGTCGCTTAGGCTTAGATCCAAGGTTTGGTAATTTCTCTCTCATCATTCGTCATTGCTTTGCAAGGACCTTCGCAATGAAACTCCTTTTTTAAGGAGCCTAGTGGCGACATGCTTTAAGCTATGTTTCTCTAATTGGCTATGCGGTGGGTTTCGAAGCATCTATAAGTCGAAGGTTCGAATCATACTAAGGGGCAGACATTTCGGACATTTCCACTAAAAAGCCTACTTCTCTCCACTGCTAATTTCATACCTTTAAAATCTCTCAATCATTTTATTGCGCAGTGGCTGCCTCTATTATTTATTCTCAACTTTTCTCAGTAGCTCGAAATAGATCCTAGTCCATGAATGTGGTAAATAAGATACATTGTAACTGAATTTCGTCAGTATTGCAGAGCCGAGCTCGATTTATTGGTAAAAGAAACCTCTATTTTGAAAAATTTGAGGTTCGAGATGTTTGTCTATCCCAAATGCTCTCTGATTCTCCAAAAAAGAAACTCACACTGTTTGAGTAGCAATTAACCGCAAAATCAGAACGGAATGGGATTTCGGGGTATAATCTACTCGTTCGAGAGATCTAACAATTACGTTATGATTTGGCATGCCATTTTTGAAAGGTATAAACCTAGGCCACCGTACTCAAACACCTCTAGGTGTAAACCCACCTTTATCTGGTCTGAAATCGTCTACCCCTATGTTTTCACTGCATGTCTGCGTAAAGTGTGTGTATATTTACCCATCTATCTGTGATTTGTGTCTGCTTTTCTAATAGTGTACATGGTTTAATATAGTTCTGAACTTTTTAAAGCAGCTTTTTTTTTAGCTATATCGAGTAAGGTATGCCCCTTCAATAGCTTTGTATCTCATCTGCATACCCTTCTTTGTTTTTTCATCGTCTTTTTCCTCCTTTTTCATTTCGATCGTTATACAGCAGACGTTGACGTTCGGGAAAATATGATATTGGATGTACATCTACTTTTTTCATTATTTTCGCCATAATCTCGTATGCGATGGTCTTGACTGCTGCGTCTTAATATAACTGTGTAACGAAGTTAGACATTGTTTTGGTCTAGTTCCTTAATCATGCTATGTACCGTGTAGACCTAGATTAAGGCTACGCTTGTTTTCTTAATGGAATGTGTTAAGCATTTGTAGTTATAAGTAACTTAAGGATTTTATAACTCGTTAAAATCTAGAATGATCGCCTATTATTAATTTTGTAGATCTAGTCTCTGGATTTATCTAGATTACTATCTTCCGGTTAATTTATATAATGACGAGCGACCTATTTTTAACTTGGCTCGCGATTGGGTGTCGCTGCCGCATTAGGCCACGCCTTTCTCACCTTTCTTGTAAAGGGTAGAATTTTCGGGAAATTCCCAGATGTGTGTTTTACTTATAAATAGAGCTCGCGTGGTTGTTAAAGGGGAGCGGAGAGAAGACATAAAGAGAGAGACTCAGAGACGACGGAGAAGATAGAATACTGGATTAACAGAGAGTGAGCAGTTTTGAGCAAAAGTTAGATCTACGATTTGTTTATGCTGGACATTGGCAATCCCACTGTTATTATTTTCGACTGCTGTTGGATGTGAATACTGTTTCGTGTTGATTTCTTCATTTTAAGTTGAATAAACTTATTTTCTACGTTGTTCACACGACTTTTCACGTTTTCAAGATTTTAAAAGAACTCACAAGTCTCGCATCAGGAGTTTTATTCGTTTACTCGATTATTATTTCTGGTGTTTGTGACAAACTGCCTGCATAAACATTCTCTGTGTGCACAGAATTATAATACAATATTCATCTCGCTCTGTCCTTTCCTTCTTTGTCAAATTTGAATGGGAAATGGGACTCATGAGTTAAACGTATGGACAAGAATTGTTTTTAAGGGTGCAAGGCATAGTCTCATTCGGTCAGTTAATAACTTCCTGTATTTGCACCTGTTAGTCGTAAAGTGAGGCTGAATTGTATGTACCACGTGATCATTGCTCTGATTATGTGAGATATTGGGAATCAAAAGAGCTAAAAGCGGTCATTTACTTTGCTAATTTTTTTTTACTATGTCACGCAATGTCACGCAATGGTGCGCAATCTACCACGATAATAATCAAGAAAAAGGGGGAAAGCAATAGGTGTTTTACCAGTCATCACGTGACGCTGTCGAGGTTTCGGTCAGCCCCACTGATATTTTGGCGTCCTATGTCGTGCTGCAGGTACGACGTGTCGCAGCGACGTGTGGTGAGCACTGCGCCAGTGAGTGAAGGCTACAGCATTCCCGCTCAGCCCAGCGTGCTCGTAGAGAGGCGACTCGTTCTCAGTGTCAGCAACGACTCCGATTTCATTGGCCTCAACATCAGAGGGGGCAAAGAGTACGGCATTGGGATTTACATATCAAGGTAAACAAAATCTGTAACATTTCTTCTTTTCACCCTCTAGTTCATCATCATACTTTTCCTTTCAGATAAAGAGGATTGGGAGGAAAACTTCAACGCAGTCATCATGATTCTATAATTTATTTTACGGATTTTTTTCTTAGAAGGGTGAGCAGAGTTTGCGAGGTTGTTCTGCTTTCATCTTTGCCTGTCAAAAAACTTCTCTCACTCTGGTCTTACCTTCAGGATTAATTATCAAGACATCCAAATAATGATTTTCTATCTAGCCATTCGTCTTCATACCCTTTTTTTCTTTGTTCTTGTAAAATAAATATATATTATAATAATATCTTTTTATTTATCCAGCTGTTTATATCTCTGTCTACCTCTCATCTTTTTGTCTTACCCCCTGCCTCTGGTTGTATACCTATTTAATCTGTCTTCTGTCATCAAACGAGAAAGAAAATCAAAATTTAACTCAAATTTCACTTCAGGTGACATAAATAAAAAGCACATGCGAATATTATTGCATTTTTTCCATTACTTCTATATTTGGCAGAGTCTCTAAAACAGATTTGTGTTATGAAATATTTCTTATCATGCCTTCATCGTTGGTTATTTATATGGAAAAAAAAACAACTTATAGATGTAGATAAAGAAAATAAATAGTGTAAGATCCAAGGTTTGGTAATTTCTCTCTCATCATTCGTCATTGCTTTAGTCATAAATGTTCTTGTTTTACTTAAATCCTGGCATCCTCTGTATGGATGTGAGTGTCGAGATTACCAATGATGCAAGTGTGATATTTGTTTAACATAAATCATTTCGGAACACAAAAGAGCAATGGATACAAAGCTCATCTAGTTTCATGTTCGCGGGCAAAAAAAAAGATGTCAATAAAAAAGTAATCGAAAACACTACGGCAAGGGGATAGACAAACATAAAAATTATTTTATTTTAGACCGTGTCCGTATGCCAAAATTAATAAAAATCTGCAATTCTAATTGCAATGGCTTTGGCGCTGAGAGTTTTCGCCCGGTCCTGTTGATCAGGATACAAAGGATGCAAATAGCAATTACTTGTACACCTGAGGTCAATGCGGCTAGGATTTGTCAAACTGGAATGAATTTATTGGACTTTATTGCTATAATACGATACCGTTTTCTTTTAGCGTATTCTTTTGATATTTTTCAAGCATTCGAATTGTTCAGTTCGTGTTATGTAAAAGGGTAATGATGTTGGTTTAATAGAGATCTAGATGATGTTTTAATATGGTGAGATGCTAACACTCATAAACAATAAATAACGTAAATTAAAACACACTCAAAGGAAGTGCAACTTGTACGTAATTACTAATAGAGGAGAGGTGGACATCGACAGAGGATAAAACAAGTCTAGTCGTGAAAATCTTTGAAATGAAAAAAAATGCTTTTATACTTTTTGTAACAAGTTTTTGTTTTCTTTTAAGTCTGTGCATGTTGTACAACAGAACGCTTTTAAGGATCAAATAAAATGTGTTAACACCGTAACAAGGTTTCTGTTTACCACCTCAGAATACAATTCTTTAAAAATTCAAAGCAACGGTTTGAATCTTGTCTCCCTCCGGCTACTTTACCGGCCCTGTTTGCAATACTGTTTGTTCGGTTTTCAATAATATCTTGGTTGTATTCAGTTGGTGAGGAGCAGACTTGCAAGAAGTTGATAAACCCATTCTAAATGGAAGTAGGGTCATTGCAAACATCCTGTTTCACCTCTGCTAGGAATAATATTTTTTTCCCACAATTGTAGGAGTGTGTCTATGATTCGAAGAATTGCGATATCGAAGAACGAGTCAAATTATTTTGATAGATTAGCGCTATGTACAACTGCATAGTGACATGTTTTTAGTTGAAATAGATCAAATTGCGGTAGCGTAGATGCTTAAAGCTCAAGGCTTTCTTGTGTATTGTCTTTTTTACATGAAGAAACTGCGCCTTTCTATATTATAAGGTTAAGATCGCTGTGTATAGATCAGTTGGTGATGTACCTTATAAGATAGTGTTAGGGGCTGTGTATGGTGTAAGTGACGGCTTGAGCAATAACATCGTTATATATTGTAATATATTATAGTTATAACATTAAAGTTGAATATCATGACACAGTTGTTCCATTGTATCAATGATGACACTGGAACAAAAATAAATAAATGCAATGGTTTTAGATAAGACATAGAAAACGGAGTGGGAAGGGCTTATGAGAAAACTGACATTTATTGTACTTTATCTGCCGCTGTAATGCCCAGAGTGGACCCTGGTGGATTAGCATCCAGCAATGGCCTTCGCCCGGGTGACCAGATTGTGAGGGTCAACCAGGAAGATTTTTTGTCCATCACTCACTCAGACGCTGTTGACGCCCTTCGGTCCAGCACACATCTTATCATCACTTTCAGAGTCAGTGAACTCAACAGTGCAAATTCATAAGTCCTTAGGGTACCATTATTTAGTTTTTGTTTAAAAATTTATGATAATTGTTTACTCTTATTACACCATTAAAATTCCTTCACTAATCAATATCTGTAATACTAGAATATCGCGATCATAGTATATTATAGCAGTTTGTGTATAGTATTACCCGAAACCGTGATAATTACATAACTTGACATGCAGAGCCTAGGCCCCAAGGCTAAGACATAAGAAAACATGACAAGCAGAGCCTAAAATGGAAGAAAACTGGCACCAAAATCTAGTCTAGATTTAGGCCTTATAGACAGGTTCTAGATCGAGATATCGTCTATATCTAGCTCTAAAACTTGATTATCAAAATTGATTTCTAGATGTAAGTCAAATCTTTAGACTTCAATATAGATTTAACCTGATTGCTAAATAATTGAACAATCGAAGCGAAAAAAACTATTTAGTAAAAGCAGTAGGCAGACGTGTGTAACATGTGACCTGTGCGTACAGACGAATTAAACAAATTGCGTAAAACACAGATGGTTTATTCAGACTTTTTTACGTTTCAAGTGGGTTATAATTGTTGTTAAATATTTTTAACTCCCTGAATGCAGTTGTTAAAGACATTACAAACACATGATATTATAATAATCATAGGCTATGTTATTGCTGCTATCCACTGCTGTTGAAAGTATCAAAATACACCACAAAACAGCTAGATATAATTCAAAACAGCGATGCCAGGCCTCTAACTTTGTCGGAAAGTCGAGATTGTGCTCAACCTTTTCTCCAACCTCTTCATTGGCTCCCGATAGCCGAGATGGTCAATCGCACAACAGCGCTTCTAGTTTTCTGTGCCTACAAGACCAAGCACCAACCTACGTCTCAGAATATTCATGGAGAAATATGTCACCGATTAGTCAATGACAACATTGTATTATGGTGGTTCAAATGTATAAAATTCCTCAAACCTAGAAACAAGAAAGTCAGAAAATCTCAATATATTTAAAGTTAAATTCGAAAACAGAATTGATTAAAAGAACTTTAGATTTCATAAAATGGATTTATTTTCATACATAAATTGCACTGTATTGTGTTTATCTTGAATTTGGATAAGTGCGAATGTTTTTGTAAAATTTGTACTTGTTTTTATCATGATTGACACAGCACCGAAGAGCATGTTTATTCATTCCAATCTTTTTAAAAGGCTTGTGACATTCGAAAGGATTGTTTTTGCTATGTGTTGGATTTTCCATATTGATGGGTATATTATCATGATTGTCGTTCCGAGTTTCAAATACACAACTGAAATTTTTTTTATTACACTGTGAAAAATAATAGGTGTTATCTTTTTGGTTAATATATATTTACCCTGGGCAGTAAAATAAGATTTTCTTTACAGAGAATATTAAAAATTGAATTTTAAAGTTCTTTTAGAAAGTATAGATATAAATGTATATAATGTGTGCAGTGTTAAAACAAAATTATCAAGAATTGAGAAGACAGACTTACTTTTTAAGATTGAAATATCATTAATGAAAAATATCCTAACTACAATGAAAGAGCCCTAGGTTATCATTAATCTCCGAATTTTATTAATGTTGTACTTTGTGTGTGTGTGAAGTCTGTTGGGAAGTACCCGGTGTTCAAGGAGCTGTACGCTGAGTACACCTGGAGTGACACGGTCAGTGAGAAGCGATCTGCCAGTGCTGCTGGAAGTGTGAGGGGAGATCGGTCTCTCACAGGCAAGCCCACAGGTGCGTCACACCCACTGCACACTCCCCCACAGAACTCAGTAGCGATGGCTTTAACGAAAACAATTGTAGTTTAGTTCTACAAAGCTAGGGTTGTTTAAAAAGGGAGGAATTTTCACTTTTTTGCTCTGGTATGCTTGTTTTCAAGATTTAGAAAAAGAGATGAGACAGAGGAGGGAAAGATAAAGAGGGGACGGAACTGACAGATAGATAAAGAGAGGGAGAGATGAACACAAAACAGATAGATTTATTGCTATGCTAGATAGGTAACTAGGTTAACAGACATGTATAAAGTCTAGATTTAAATCACATTATGTACGTTCGATCTAGACTTTAATACATATCTAAGCTCCATGATTGATAGAAACGTTGAGCATTTCTTTCCATTGTACAAAAACTAGATCGTTAATTTTATATATAGATAGATGGATCTATGGATAATGGATAGACAAAGAGGCTGGGGATCGGAATGGTAAAGCATCCTTTTATATTTTGTGCAAATGTTGCAGCAGTTAAAACCTGTTTTGGCAATTTTTTCTGGAAACCTACAGTATCCAAGAAAGGAGGATATAAGAAACATACCCAGCGAACACGCGCCCGAGAGAGCAGTGTTGACCTGGTTCCCTTCAGTGCTGCGAACATCAGCAACTTGACCAACGCCAAGCACGATAGTCTCGACAACTTGGATCAACTTGAGGAGCTGGATGACGGCCTACCTGTGAATGTAAGAATTGAAATCTCCGCTTGAACTGTGTTATTTTATGTATAAAAGAAATTTAAAGTGCATTTTCTTTCAAGTCTTGACAATTATTCTAAGGGTGTCTTTTATGCTTAGATTTTGTTGTACCAGACTGAAGTCAGGAATTTATTTATAAGCGATTGTTATGGAGATGGCGAGTTTTAAATTAGGCACATTGTAATCCAGTACTTTTTCATGTCTCACTGGTGAACTGAGTCCTTACCCACACAAAAATCTCTTGAATGAAAAGTTTACAGAAACCGAGAGTGCCCTACGAAGCGCAGATATTCATTGAATTTGAATTTCCACTGCTCCTTAGTAATTTGCTATGGTAGGTGATTCACTGTCTGCAAAGTCTGAATGATGTTAATTCTTAATGCTTTTGACATAGAATATCGTCTTACGATAAAACAGCCTCGAAAGCGTACATTAAAAAAAATTGTTAACTACAGTTGTATAAAAATTCTTTATAAGCTAACAGGATAACCCAAATGTTTCAATATGACCAAGTTGGGAAAATAACGAAACTATCACTTTATTACTATTAGATACCAAATTTAATGATTTTAGTGATATAGTTCGAATTTGGTAATAGAAATCTGCAAAGAGACTGGAATTGAAAAACAGTAGATTTACTGATAAAACTTTCTGCGCTAGAACAAAAAAGCTTATTCTACACATAATATATATAAAAAATGACAAAATGATAAATCTTTACATCACCAAATCGCTTTACTCAAAAAGGGAAGACAAAATTTAACCTACTATTATCCACAATGTATCCTTTGTGTACCTCGATGTTAACTAAAATTCATGCTTTTATTCCCTTTTTCCGTCCCGATGTATTCATGTTAAGTGGTTTATGACATCTGACCTGCTGGCATTTCAACAGGGTAAAGCCTATCGGCCAAACGACAAAGACATCATGTTCAGACGGAGCTATGAAGAATCCTGGCGTGATATTGATGCCATCCATGACAATGACACTCGCACAGAGGCCAACTCTTGGTCAGTGGACAACGAAGACAGTCTAGGTCACTTCGAGGACGAGGTAGACTCGGACGCCCCCGCAGTAGACTACACGACTTTCTTGGAACAGAATGCTTTGAGAAATCGCCAGTTCTCTAAAAAGACCAAGCCAGCACCACTTGCGTCCGTCAATGTGGCAGCGAAAGATGAGCCCGTCATCATAGAAACGGTCATAGAGGAAAGCGTGACGTCCTTCAGTGCTACTGCACCCCAAGGCGAGCCAGTGGCACCTGAAGGCAGTCGCCGAGAGGAGCAGGACAATGATATTGATGGGATGTATGCCAAGGTGTCTGATGTGGGCTGGAGGCGCGTCGACAGCAACTTGATGCGCACCGGCTCTAGCAGTACAACCTCCAGCGTTTCTGGGTCTTCCATCAATGGCAGACCACCATCTCTCCCTCCTCCTCTCAAACTTAGTAACGGCAATGGGCACGACATAGGAAAGGAAGAGAGCGATGAAGACGAAGTCCACCTGATTGCCTCGCAGATACAGACGTTGGAGGCGCGAAAATCTCACCTGGGCTCTTATGAGATCAACAGGGTGGCAACCTCTCCCAAATCGCCTCTCTCGCCAGGTTTGAAACGTTTAAATAAAGTGGGGACTTATCATTTTACTTCTATTTTCTTGGGAAGTTTACATTTTTTGCTTGCTTCTTTCCATTACAACAATTTGTGTAACACTAAAATGAAAGGTTTCCTTCTGAACATAAACGTTTGGGCTATTTTTTTTTTAATTTGAGTCTTACAAAATGTCCAAAAGTTTACGACGTCAGATCCCTTCATTTAAAAGGAGGACATTTTCTTAGATCAGTCGTTTCTGCGATGCAAGGGTATGATGAGTCGATGACTTTTGGTGGAAAAATGTAAATTTAAAGAGCACTTTGAAGTGCATCTCGCACTTCAATCTTTTTCCTGAGAAGTTAGATACTAAGTTTGATTGGCTTTTTGTTTCCGCAAGTGGGTTTTTATCTTTTGGTCTGTTTTTGCATGTCGGGTTTTCTTTGCTTGAATAAGACGAATAGTGTCCCTGCAGTTAGTGAAATATTATTTTGAAATTTCATTTTGCCGAATCTTACTTTATTTGCACCTTTTATTTTATCATTACACTGTTATGGTATGCTTTTAGATTCTACTGAAAAATCTAAGATGGGAACCTGGTCATCTCTAAAAAAGAAACTAAAAGGCAGTCTACGCATTAAAGGCTCTAGCTCGAGTAAGTAACATGTATACAAATATTCCGTGGTTTTCAAGAGTCAAGGCACTACGATATTTCTCTAAATGTGAAAACGTTTCTTGTATTCTATAGCGGTAGGTTTTGTATTTAAAAAATTCGTACACAAGTTTTTATTTGTTCATCTTCTTGAACCATCTAGAGGTTTGGCAGTAAAAGAAATGTTATTTATTATGCTCACTTTGATTTTCATTATAATTATTGTGGATTTTGCCATAGCTGAGTTGTCCTCATTATTCTTAATTCTACTATTACCTTATCATTATCATTGTGATTGTAATCGTAATTATTGCTGTTTTTGTTGCTGCTATTATTTCTTTTAAACTTTTAGTGTATTAAATCCGTAATTGAACAATTAACTTAACCTAGACGCCAAGTTTAATTAGTCAATTTTGAGCTTGATGTTACTTTTATAAGCATAATGCGATTGTGAATTTGTAAATAAAATGTCTTTTATATAACTTTTTGCGGTGATAATGTCTTTGGTGAAATTTAAAATTTAATCTGTGACGGTAGGCGTGATTTGTTCTGAAGACTACATACTTTGTTCTTTGGGTTTGATTACACAAAATCACATAATCAAACTTCTCTGTACACTTTAGGTTTAGTTACACATAATCACATTATCAAACTTCTTTTTTATTATTAAAAAGATGTCAAGATATCCATAACTATGCATGTTTGATTTGGTTATGCCCCTTTGAGACATCGGATGAAATTATTATGATAAACCAATAACTTTAAAAATTTTACCTCGAGCTTGAGGTGAATTATTCAGATACTTAATTAGTTAAACAAATATACTATTCAGGTCCTTTAAAGCTTTTCAGTATAATATGTAACTAAGCGGACCTTCTGCACGTATACTATAAGCGGCGATGGAAGTTGTGATTTAAACTGTTCCTTTTTATTTAAATCTGAGAGACACAAAGCTCGAAAGAGTTGTAAGAATGAACAGTATTTATTATAAAATTTACATACGATCTTGCATGGAGTGGCTAATTACCATCGATCAAAATTTCCAAGCCTTTATGCCCTATCGCAAAATCCTGTACCATAACCTTACACCCGATTCTTTTATTCTGTTTGTGATGACACCCGGATAAGGTGAAGTGACACCCAGTTATCAGATTCCGATAAGAAAAACATATTCATGACGTCTAAAATACCTGTTTTAGGAAACTTACGCACAGACTGTTAAAAAAAAAAACCAAAGTGCTTTTTGTCTGCGAGTTGTGCGGTACGCATTGAAGTCGCAAAACGAAAAATAGAGACCTTAAGCACATGCACCGTGTCTTACTACACATACGTGAAAATCGGGAAAGCAGATAGAGGAAACACCCAAAATAATGAAACCAGTTTCTAAAACTAGACCCACAGACGTTCCCGTCATACTCACGCGTTGCTGCTTAAAGTCTGCATTATCTAGTAATACGCGTGATTTTTTAATTCAGCATTATCTCTTTAAATTTTAAGTAAGTTTAGATTATCAACATTCACTATTTAAATTCAGAAGTCAATGAGATTGTAATTAGAGATGATACTGTTAATATTAAATTTTTACGTCTAAAGTTGTTCCCTTTCTATACTAAAGGTGAGTAGGTTTTTGGCGCTTTTAAAGCATTGTTTCGTTTATTCAAGTGAACAATAGTTTGACTTCATTGGATGTAGTTGGGTATACTCGAGCAAATGTTTTCAAATACAGAAGAATGCCTAACTTTGATTTATGACCATAAAATACCGCACAGGTTCTTTACAAGAAACTAGTTGCCCATCTTATATTTTTTTTTACTTTCTGACAGTTTTGGTCACAGTGAGAGTTTTTATTCCGCTGCTTGCCTTTTTCTTTTATTATTTTTGTTTGCTTCATATTATGTTGCTAATGCTCAACACAATACAAAGTATGTCTTAGGCTTTGTTTCGTTATTTGATTTTCTTTTTAAAAATGTTCCCCTTTCTTTTTTTTCGTTCCTTCAGAGGACAGGAAGCGAATCCCATCAAATTTTGGTAATGATTTGTTTTTTTACTTTATCCCTTTAATTTCAAGTTTTTCTTGCGTTCATTTTTTCAACCACATTTTAATAAACTATGCTGTTATAATTGCACAATTTTGACAATCCTTTTATTTATGATTTTTTAAAATTTATTGTCTAAACTTAGCTTCGGGTGTGGGCTTGTAAATAATCTATCTAAGAAATATGGCAGTAATGCATGTACAACGAAATCGTTTCATCATAGAATCATAACAAAATGATCATAAACAAGCTTTTAAATATTTCGTCTCTATTTATGTCCGCGTACATATTACGTTTTTTGTCTTTGTGTGTATTTGCCTCTCTTTATTTCGTACTCTCTCTCGCTCTCTCTCTCTCTTTCTCTCTCTCTCTCTCTCTCTCTCTCTCTTTCTCTCTCTCTCTCTCTCTCTGTCGCTCTTTTAAACATGTAAAGGTATAGTTGATGTACTAAGAAAACAATGCTTTTTGATACCTGATAAATATGAGTGTCGTTCTTCTGTAAATATCAAAGAGATAGTTGAAATACCAGCATGTGTCTAAAAAAGCTCACACAATTGAGGCTAAGCTTAATGTCATTTCCTGATTGCGTTTAAATGTTTTACAAACATTGCCACTATCTGCCGTATTACAGAAACTAGCAGCCAAAGTTCGCCAGTAGGGTCTATTCGCCAGAAGGGCATGTTTGAGAAAAACTTTGGCTCCCAGCTATTGAACACACCTGTTGTGGAGCGACACAACTATCTGTCCGGGCTATTGGAGGACCATGCCCGCTCACTACTGACAGAGGATGAGTGCAAGGCTGTCATGAGGCATTTACAGACGGTAAAGTCTCCTGAGGCACTGATAATGATAAAAAAAAAACATCTTAATAACTCAATCAACAAGAGTCAGTTAAAACAAAGTAGTTTTGAAACTGTTATAACATGCAGTTGTTCAGATGACTTTAAGATCTTCTGTACCCCATCGTTATTGTGAATATCTCTCATGGAATAAATTGTAACAATTTAAGAATATTATGCTAAATCTTACCAATGGTTTGATCCAAGTATTCGCGTCTTTAGAGAAATGCTCTTAACTCACAATGTTTGTTATTATATGAGTGTGTAAGTTAGTTGAGTTTTTGAAAATGCTTTATTTTTGTCTCCCATATAACAATATGTGTTCATCTCAAGCAACATGTAATAGCCACACATTTATCTTTGAACTTCATTTATGTCATCTCTGAAGTAAAACTTATATGGTTTCCTTTTTAGTATCAGGAAAGCAAACTTCTGGATCGCCTGGTAGTGATGCTGTTAGAGATTCTTGATAAGCCAGAAAAAAAGCTTTTGCTCGTCGATGTCAGGTATGTATACATTATGACATTCATATACACTCTAACATTACATCTGCCAGAATAGGTGATTTCAAGTTTTTGTTACGAGAAGATGCAAAAAATGAGACTGCTTTTTTAAGTATTGTAAAGTTTTGGATTATCTAATAAAATAACAAAAAGAAAGCGTTATCTCTGAATGTGTTTAAAAATCTTTTTTTATGGTAAATTGAATTTCTAACTTCCGGTTCATCGGCTCTGGACGTGATACCCATTTCATGTATAGCTATCTTATGATATGGTTATAATAGCGTTTAATTAGTTTTGTGACACTGGTAGTCGCATAGCTCCCAGTGGGTCTTTTTATCGTTGCTAACCTAAGCTTGGAGGCGTTCTGACTTGGTAAAGGAATACCGTTGATGTTAGTTTTGAAAAAATATGTCTAACGAGAGTCGTTCAAGAAGAACCAGGTAAAGAGCGGTAAGTTTTAAACCAGCATATATTTCTTTTTTCATTCAGTAAACCGGAAACACCGGTGCAACCAATAATCATTTTTGCTGTAAAATTTCAGCACCATTCGTAAACGCACTATTGAACACTATTGTTTCCAGGATGTCTAACTCCATTAAATACTAACCAAAGTTTGAGGTCAGAGCTGTTTTATGTTCTTTTTCTTTCTTTTTTTTTCGTTTTCTAAAAGAATAAAACCTTCTAAAATTCACAAACAGTTAGCAGAAACATAGGGTGAGAGTGCTAGATTATGTCAA